>JANHGN010009061.1:72416-91157 GCA_024605025.1 Megaceryle maxima
TGGAGGTGTTCAAGGCCAAGTTGGACAGAGCCTTGTGTACCCTGATCTAGTTGAGAGGCGTCCCTGCCCATGACAGGAAGTTGGATTGAACGATCTTTAAGGTCCCTTCCAACCTAGGCCGTTCTGTGAGTCTGTGATCAGGAGCAAGGAATGTGGACACCTTGCATGAAGAAAGGCATACACCCCTCTATCACTGCTCAGCTGCCAGATAATGAAAAAGCATGTAGCAATTTTCTCCTTTGCCCCTGACATCTTCCTGAAATTTGTTTATTTTATAGATTTTGACACCCCAGCTGAGCTCACTTCTTCACTGAAGCTGGAATTTCAGTTTCAAGGAGGGTAGGGCAAGAAAAGAGTTGAGAGCTTTCCTGACAACTCATCATGACCACCAGAAAGCATTTACTTGGAGCAAGCTCCACCTCATATAAGATGCTTCTCATCATAGTTTCTGCAGTATGCAGTCACTTGAGTGACAAACACAACATACTGTGTTACTCCATACCATTCTGCTGGCAGCAAACCTACCCTGGAATTTCATCCCAAATGCTAAATGAAGACTTTTCTCTGGAGTCTGAGTGATTCCCTGATTCACAACCTGCACCTCCTCCTTCTGCTGATGTTTGCCTGAAGTGTGAAAACACATACAGCAATGCCATGTGTGCAAAGTAATTCCTCTGGCAGTTTACTAGCAGCCAATCTATGACTATCCTGTTAGGCATTGCCTTTGCTCAACTCTTACAACTTTCAGAGTCTTAGAGCCTAGTTGGATCCATCTCCCCAGGTATAACTCTTCTCTGGCAATAAATAAAGTTCACAGGGTGATGAACCTCCAAGGGAGGGGAGATGACCCCACCAGCTATCTTTGCTCATTTGGAGCTGACTGTGATTGCACAGAGAGTGCTGGCCCAGATCAGTGAACAGTAATACAAATAGCAGAGGGTAAAACAAGTCTGTTCTCAGGATGATTATGGCCATTTGTAGCCCTTTCCATGGGCCACCTGGAAATTCCTTTTAAACTGGATATGAGATACTGTCTAATCAGAACTTCCTGTGTCCAATAAGAAACTGTAAAACAAACTGCTGAGCCAAAGAGCAAATTGCTGTTCCTTACTGTTTCCTTGGGCAGTTCCTCTTTCTAACCCACTCAAGAAACCCTTGTCTTTCATGCATCAGCAAATTTTACCAACACCACAGCTGTTGAAGCTGCTGTTTGATTTATACTGGGCTTCATAAGCAGACTGGGTCAACTGGAACATCTCAGTGACCTATTTTCCAGGCCATTTTTCCAAGGGTGGGCCATAACAGCACCCACACTATGGCAGTAGCCAGTGAGTAAACCCAGCTCCTGCTGAGTTAAGGAGTAAACTCTTGCTCCTGCATGACTGAAAAATACCTGTTTATCTACAAACTGACACATCAATTTGAGCAGATACTCAGTCAGAGCCCTGCAATTTCTAAGTCAATGCTTTTCTTGTCTGCTATATTCTTTCATATACAGTACAAATAAATGTTTGAGGATGAGAGCTAAACTCCATACTCTTAGGTTCCATCTAGCACTTGTTCTGAATTGGATTTTATGTTTATACACAATTGGGGCAGAGAAAAAAAAAAAAAAACAAAAAACAAGGAAGCCATCAGCAGAAAAATCTTTCTTGGGACTAAAATTCTGCCTTTTTTTTTCTTTTTGGTCTGTAAGTGAAGCCATTCACTTCTGTGAAGCACTAAAAATAGTTGCTTTGCACCACTTCACGAACAGATTGAAATCCTCATGAACTGAAGAAGAATATGAAAAAAATAGTTATTTACAAGTGTGTTCAATGAAGGGTGTCTAACAGACACCCTTCTGTCTAATCAGAGTGTAGAGCTCTGATTCATGATTAAATCATGGCCAAGTGTGAACTGAAAGTGACTGCAATGGAGCTATGTCACAACCACAAGGTTTAGGTAACTTGTCCTGTGTTCCTCAGCAGAAAACTGAGCAAGTAGCGGCTTAGTGGCTGCCACAAAATATGAGCTTGAAACAGGTACCAATAAGCCATTGCCTGTTAAATGCAAGGGGTCATGCTAGATAATCAGAAAGGACTCTGTAGTATCAAAATGTATTAATTTATTATGACATTGCTCTTCGATTAGCCATAAACCCCATCAGGTCATAGGACATGGTGGATAAACTTGACAAGTAATCAGAATATATGATTATTGGCTAAGATTCACAGTTGTTAGAAATGAACTAAAGATGTTCATACATGATAATTGAAGACTTGGCTTTATGACACCAGATAATTAAATCATTATCCATTTATCCTTTATTGCCAGTATATTACAGTTTATTTTTCAAACGCTTCAAGTTATTAAATATGAGGAGGAATTAATAATAAGAAAAAGAAGTAAAGCAGTAAGATAATTCTACCAAGTCAAGTCTCATATATGTAATTAATGTTCATTTCATTAGCAGAGGCCAAACGTTGCTTGTTTCACTGACGTGAATAGACCCATTAATATAGTGAAAGTACATCAACGAAGTAGGGTACAGCCTCCAAAGAGATGCCTATGTGGTATCTCAAGCTTGAACAATTTTATACTAATTTTAATGGAAGATTAATTGTCAGGGACTGAAAAATAATAATGTGACCCTCCTACTTTATAGAACTAAAAATATTTTGAGGGACTTTAAAGCAACAGCCAGTACTAGAAATCTTTACTAACATTTCTTGAAGAGTTTGTTAACAACACTTGAAATGTAGAGTATTCACAGATAACTCTCATTTTTTTCTCTATCTGAAGAGAAGCTTTATAAAGTAATACCACTCCTGGAAGATTTTAAATGATAGTAAAGATGGTAACCAGGGGGTCTTCTGGAGAGAAGAGTAAAGGTCTGGAGCTGTTATTGTTGCTCTTGTTGTTAAAATCTGATTGAGCTTCCTTCAAGATGAAATAAGACAAACTATATACAAGTAGGGAAGAAAAAAAAAAAAAAAAGAAAAAAAATTATTACTGCTGCATCTTCTCAGATAATGGCTTTTTCTTGTAGCTCACATTTTTTTAACAAGTTTGAGCATAACAATCAGTTTTACAGACCAATCTTAGACTTGACAGAATTGTTGCAGGAAAATTCAATCTTAAAGAAAAAAATAGAATGCATAACCAGAGGAGATAAAACACCACGTGAACAAGAAGGTGACAAGGCAAAATTCAAATCCTGTGTTCTGGATGAAATATGTTAACAGAATTTTAAAGTCTGTGAACACAGCACATAAGACTCATACAGAGCACCCTGGTGAACACCAAGGCTGTGTGATCCCTGCTGCTGTACAGAAATTTCCCAAGGGAAAATACTAACTTTGTACTGAAAAGGAGAACTGAAATCCAATCAACTGTCCAGGGTCACACCACAGAGACATCCTTCTTCTCTAAATTAAGTGAGGAGTATGAGATTATGAGATACTCCATCCATCTATGACTTGCAATACCCTGTATTTCAAACCATGTGTCCCAGATCAGTGGAAAGCTAGCCTGAAGGACTATTCGTGTATCTTATGGAACCATTCTAAAAAATTTAATAATTACCTTTTCCTAAGGGTGTTCTCTGAAGCTGCAAATAGCAGTGACTGAAAGAAACTGTAAAGTGTTCAGACTTGCAGGTACCTTCCAGAAATATCACAGGCTGTGATTTTGTCTGATGAAGAAAAAAATCTTTTTGTGTTCATTTCCTGATTTTCAGAGTATATTCCAAATGAACTATTCAAATAGGCAGCTGTTATATTTGTAAAGGGATGAAGAAAAGCAGGGGTCTTAGACATGTCCAGCAGGCAGGCAAAGAGGAAAATTTAACTTGCAGTGCTGTTTTTTTATTCCTTGTCACCTAAACTATCTGACTAAAATCAACCCAGTATCAGAAATTCTGAGTTCTCACAATTGTCCCTACATTTCAGTGGTAACTTTCCAAGACGTAGATCTGACTTGAAAAAGAAAAATTGAAGCCTGATTCTGTAGTATCTGCACATGATGTGGCTGCTCTCAATGTCAGGAGCAGGGCTCAGACAGCTCTTTAATAGCCAAAGCTTTGCATTGTTAGTCAAAGGTTCATATTTATGCTGAACTCCATAACCAATTCCTCAGAATGCTTGGTGGTATGCTGAGTTAGAACAGAAGTAGATGCTTTTCCTGCTGACTACAGAAGTAAATCAAAAAGAATCAATAAAATGAAAGCTTTATTGCTATCTAGCAAAGCTATTTCATATTAAGAATTTAGTATATAAAACTGTAGTCATGTTGTGCAAAATGTTTGGTATATTTTGATAAGAAGCTGATGGTAATGGCTTTCTTAAACAATTTAATTTATTTTATACCAGCTGGAAGACCTAACAAAAACACAAATTCTTGGCTTTGCATGCATCAAAGAAAACATAACGAAAAGCTGCAAAAGGTCCTGTGAGTCTGCCAGTATCTGAGAATGCACAAAGAATGCAGCAACAACAAAGAGTCTGAGCAGAGTGAGGGAAATGAGGAGGAGCTATAAGCAAGCACAGTATGGATACCAACAACACTGAAACTTGGCTAAACTTTGTATGTGCACAGGGACAACTGCTATCTTCAGTCCTCTTTCAAGATATTTGAGAGTTTCACCTTGCTGATGAGTTACACTCTTTCTATCATCATAAACAAGATAACAACTTATAGTGCTGAGCCTGATTTCACCACCTTTTTCAAAATGTAATAAACCATAAGTGTCAGGCAAAAAGCTGAAAGGACTCCATCTCTGTAGTTACTTTGGTTACACTGTCACTAGACAGTATCAAGAGGTGAAGCAGGAAGGAAGTCTTGCCTCAGAGGCTCATATCCCAAGGACTCACTTCTGAAAATAATTATGTAAAAATAATTATTTTATTTTATTTTAAAGCACCATTGGCTTGCATGAGCAGAACCTGATGTCAGGTATTTGGGGAGGATTTTCCATATCAAATCTCATACTTTCCCTCCAACAGATAACAACTTTGACACACCACTCACACAGAGGTTGTTCTATCCAGCTGCAGATCCAAGAATACAGGTGACTTGTCACCTAAATCTCAGCTCTGGGATTTCTACCTTTCTATGCATATACGAAAAAAAAAAACAAACCAAGAAAAAAACCCCAAACAAACAAACAAACAAAAACCAACAAACAGACAAACTACCAAAAAAATCCCAAACTAACACAAAAAAAAAAACAACCGCTGAAATTTTCTGTGGGAAAGATGGAGAGATCTGCAGCGGGTCTGGTTCGCTTGTTATTTATACAGTCATAAATCAGGAGTAATGGCATGAAAGCGCTGAAGAACACAGGAGGGAGTAGGATATAGCATTTAGAAAAGTATCCTCAGTCCTTAGGCTTATAAACACAACACCCAGAGCAATACAGGAGCCTGAAACACCCTGTTGTAAATCTGTCCTTCACTCTGACAGAGTGCTGCCACTTAAATCTTTAGACCTGCCTAACAGTAAATGACTCAGGCCCCTCATGAAACCATGAACTAAACCACCTAGTTTGTGATGTCATGGTGTATTCAGTGATTTAACTCAAGCCTATACTCCAAACAACAGCCTTGCCTCACTTTCCTTGCAGGCCCAGTCTCCCAGTTACCTTCAAGCAGACCTACTTTTTGGAAACACATATCACTATTCCATTTTCCCAAATAGCTTAGAGCCATGAACTATAGCAATGAGAGACTTGTAAACAAGCCTTTGCTAAACCCAGGTTGGAACAAAACATTGGGCCCAAAGGGGTCTCCTATCACTAGTCTATTAAGCATTCCCAGGCAAGGACTTCTAAAGCTCTGCTGAAGCAATTACACTTCACCAGAAAATTATTTTCCAGGACAGAGAGGAAGGAAAAGTAAATGACTGGGAAAGGATGATTCAAGACCATGCTCCAAGGGATAATGAATTCTTTACGAGAAGTAAAATTGGTTCAGCAAGGGAGATTTGTCATGAGAGCCTCAGTAGCATTCCTCCACCAAGAGCAGCAAGACCCAGGGTTGAGTTTCTGAGCATAGTTTCAAACCTGAGTCTCTTAAAGCCCACCAGGCCTGTACAGTCACTTATCCATTCACCCTCCAAAGATCTCATGCACTTTGTTCCTGGTAGCTTTAGATGTAAAGATTAACAACTACTAAATTAGGCTACAGAAGACCACAGAGGAAACAAAGAGGACACCTGATCAAAAAGCCCAAAGGGGTGCTAGCTGCATGGTTCCATGTACCCTCAATGGGTGGATGTCTTTGGATGTTAAAGACCAATTTGTAGCTACCAGAGCTTTGATGCTTTCAACAATGCCAAAGCACTCAATTTAGGCACTCAAAGTGTCTTTTAAGCTTCTAACCCCATTTATGATTCTAACCTGAAGAAATTTATCCTGAAATCCTGTAGCTCCTGCACCTCTCACACCTTTTTCCTTCATTTCCCAACTAGAAGCAACCTGTTAGAACAAATGAACAAAAGATTTACCAGTACAGGCCCATTCTAAATGAAAACTACTTTATGAATTGAGAATATGCTTATTCAGATGATTTATTGGACTATAGCTAAACCTCATTTGATTGTTAAATGCTAATGAAAATCATTGCAGCACTCATTTAGAAACATAATTCCCTGAGGAAGTTATCTTGCCAAATAAAAGAGTGCTCTGACTTCTCTGCTAGCACACAAAAGCAGGAGTGGTGTTAACCCCACTATACGATCTTCTGTATTCTATGAGGCGAAATTTCTGAGCATGTACTTTCTCGGTGAAGTCCTCCAGCTAACACTGAGTAGTAAGAAAACAGTTTATGGCTTCCCATGGCATTAAGATGGGAGATAAGTAATGAAGTCTTCAGCTCCAGTGAGACCAAGACATTCCTGGACAAGATCCATCTAACTTTTAGATGAATGTTTGAATGGATGGATGGATAGACAGACAGACAGATAGTTTGATCAACTGATCAGTCATAAAGATGCAGCCTATCATGGTAGGCAGCAGCTGAAATTTTGAGGATGACCTTTTCAGACTAAGGACTTCTGGCCCCATTGAACTGCATGGCATTGGAGTAGCTCAGTTGTCTAGTATGACACCAGGATTTTGGGGGAGGAAAATAAGTTGAACAACATCATAGTCCAGACAAGTTGCCTGATGACTGGACCAACCACCCTCCTCTGGGGCAGATCTAAACCCATTTGGGGTCACAGCCTGAACTGTAGTCCTTTGGTTTCCATACACAAATAGATGTTAGAGGGTGGAAGCAACCTTCAGTGGGGTGGATTTTTTGGGGCTTTTACTATAGTCCTGGCAATAAATAACTCACTGGCCACTTTGTTGACAAACTGCAGTTCTTTCACTGCTGTTGGCAGTGGTCCTTTTCTTCAAAGTCACTTTGCCCACCTCTTTAGAGAAAATTTCCATACCCCACTCTACTTTCCCTGTTTCTAACCTCAAGCTACAAGGAATCAGCTGAGTTTAAGAACAATGGCTGGATAATTTTTTTCCCTGTGTCCCTTAGCAGTTCATATGAAGTTGAGTTCTCACTGTTAAAAGAGCATTAATTTGCAGGCTACATTGGCAATGACATTATGGTTCCACCACAGCAGGTACTGGACTAATTACTACAGACCTTCACATAGGATTTCAGTCAGCTTATTTTTTTAAAAGCATCTTTGTGTTGCTACAAATCTTAAAATTACAGATAAGAAAAACATAATTCCACCTATCACATTCAGTCTGAAATTTTTGCTTATCTACAGATTATTTCACCAAAGGCCAAATTCCATACTGGGTTAGCCTGTTTATCTTTACACCTTGCTAGCATAACTCTCAGATCATATGAATTCAATTCAAGTTGTCTTTATGTTAGAGACAAGCATTACTCCCGTTTTCTGCTAGTTTGTGCAAACTTGAAAGGCGAGTTTGGCTTCTGGGAGCTTCCACACAGCACTTCATGAACATATGCTTTGGGGGATGGTCTGAAAACATATTTTCAGTAACAATCTTGACAGAAACTTTAGGAAGATAATTCTAGAAAGCTTCAGTTATCTTTTCAATGCAACCCCAATACATCTTGAAAGAGACCACATAGTCCTCTGAAAACATTCAGCCAGTTTGTTGTTATTCTTAGAGATGTCTATTTAAAATGTCAAGGCATGCAAGAGCGCTTTAGGCCCTCTGTTATGTTTCCATTTTTCAAATTTTCCATGATCACTTCCCACGCAGTTTATATTTAAGAGGTGCAAGGTGCTGAGTTCCCTTTTTGCAGCCATTAAGAAATCAAAAGCCACCACTAAAAGTATTAGCTGGACTATCGACAAAACACAGGATATTGGTCCTGGTAGTAGACATGCTCTGGTATGGAGTCCTTTCTTGCTCACATAGATGCTAGGAAGTCCAGTGGAGGTAAAACCAACTTTCTCATAAACTCATATTTAACAAGGCAAATTTCAATAAAAACAATGATGTTTCATAGGTAGAACTCAGTGAAGAAATAAAAAAATCATATTTGCCTTTTATTGTGTTGATTGTCAACAGCTGAGACCAAGGCACTCACAATTTTTGCTTCCTGTTGCCTGTGAACCCTGCATCACTACACATACACATTTGTTCCAACAGTGCCATTCAGGCTGGAGGACCTACTTCTGCTCATGCTGCAAGGATTACTGCAGAAAGGCAAAGCCACATTTGTATCTTGGACTAGCTGTGAAAATCTTAAAGTCCCCAACTGAAGACTTCAGCATTTCTGCCATATTTTTAATTTCTGCTGGTTCTGAAGGATTTCCACTTGGGGGGTGTGGGGGGAGGAAATACCCATATTTAAATGTATTTATGTTCAAGGAACTTCCATATAGAGGCAATTTAGAACATCGTTACATTTTTCCACTACTATGAGTAAAAGAAGATTGAGCCAAGGGAAAGAGGGGTTGAGACAGAAGGTATAAGCCATCCTTAGAGCAGGTGTTTGGAGAAAGAAACAAAAAGAAAGACTCTTGTGGCATTTGAGAGAGTGTGGGGTCAGCCAGTCTCCACAAGCCATTATCATCATCATTGCATTTAATGTCACAAAGTTAAGTCTGAATCCCTGGAGGAATCTGAACTATGTAGCTTAGGTTTCTGTGGTGAAGAATCAAAAAAAAAGTTGTGGGTTTTTTTTAAATTAAAATATTCATATATAAAACCAGCACCCAGTTGCAAAAAATGCCTTTTAGTTCATTGTTATAAAAGAATTAATGCAAAATACCTAGATAGATGCTGAAATGCCAAACTTATCTCATCTGCTGCTGTCATTGGGCTAATTATAGTGGTTTCTGAACCTCTGTAGTTAAGCAAGTGACAGAGTTTCCATTATAAACCTAGTTTTTAGAACTCATCAGTGAAAAAAAACCTTGCTTAGGGCTAAAACAAGTTTAAAAAGAAGTAGGTGATTTTGCAGACAGCTTATTTTCTGGTAAGGCAAGTAAAAATGTAGCTAATCATTTCAAATTCACTATTTAAAAAACAATAATTAGTTACAAAATGTCTCCTGTACAAGATTTGTATCTTGTATTTTTGTTATATATTTTGCTACATAACCTAAACATGCACATTTCAATAAAAGGGACCTAATAAATGTAAAAGGTTTGAATTCTAATAGCTGGGGGGAAAAACACCAAATGACACACAATTCATTCTAGCAGAAATAAAGAGAACATATTTCAAAAAAATGTTTAAGCTTACACAATGGACCTCTAAAGCATCCGCTATTATTTTTCAGATTTTGCATTTGGGCCATTTGAACATATCTCCTTAAGTGTTATTCCCAGCCTATTTACAAGTATTTTTCACAAGGCAATGTAATACAAATATGATAAATAGCCCTATCTGGTCGTGCCTCCCAATGTTGGTATAATTTTCTGAAGTCAAAAAGCACCAGTCTAAAAACACCATTATCTAAATATATGCTGATGGCAGAGCCTTCTCAACAGCAAGGCCCAGGCTCAGGGAAATACAGTGAGGCACAAACCCACTGCTTGTAAAAAGAGATATTTTCTGCCCAATGCTCCCTTACTGGATCTAGCCCCTTTTCCTGTGTCATGAGCAAGCAGCAGGCAGCAGTTTTGGTCTTATCTCTTACTGATCCCCTGTATGCTCCATCTTGAGGTGACATTCAGTTATCATGGTGATGTGCTACTAAATCAATGTTTGTAATCATTTCTGCAAGGCATCAAGCTAGATAGAAAACATATTTATAACCAGTAATTAAAAAGAACACAGGATGACTTTTCAGTAATATTCTATCTTTCAAGGAGTTGGGATTGTAAAAGTTCCCTAGTCCACAACTTCTGACTGTCCTAAAAATACAAACAGAAATATAGATATTTTACTTTGTGTTCTTTTGTTGTACTTTACACTAACTTGTGCATCCTCTGTGGAAAAACTCGAAATTACTCCTCCAAAGAATGCTCATTTGCACTATCAACCAGCCTGTTCCTGAAATTCAAACATCTATTAATCCCAGCAATAACATGACCCCAAAGCATACCTCTAACAGCCTCCACTGAATGAGCTGATGCTCCTTGCAAAGAGTGCAGCTCTCTTAAAAAATGTTATTAACAGTCTCTATAAGCTAAAATAAGATTTTAAGTATTAAGGTTTCATCTGAATACAAATATACATTTGATTTTAAAGTATTATCTGTATGTTTATCAAAGTGTTTTGTGGAGGAGGACACACTGAGGTTGATGAGACAATTATTCTACACATCTCATGAAATCTACTGCTTTCTGTTCTTAGGGTACAATGTGGTGCTGATTTTATTTAAATAACTGCATGAAGATAGGACAAAAATACAAGACTGGACTAAAAGCTTATTCATCACAGAAGTAAATATTCTGAAAATCAGGGTTTACTTTTAATTGCAACACCAGCCCAGTATATGATTACAGCTGTTATTTGTGCATTAAATCATTTAATAATTATGCAAAAAACCCTGAAATTATGCAAGTTCAAAGCTATTTTTCTTTAACCTTTGTCCATTATGCAAAGTAAGAAAAATTCTGGTCTTTGCATATTTTGTTATATTCCCCGAAGACTGTAGGTTCTCTTTTTCATGCTAACATTAAAGTACAAAACATGAACAGATGTTATAAATAAACAGCTCACATTCATGTAATAAGTCAGGTACTTGCCTTGTCTTGATGCCCAGTTGCTACTGCTTATCCCTTCCTTTCTTGTTTAATTTGAGTACTCTAAGGAAAGTTTCTGATCAGCCAGATATGCAGTTTTAGGGGTTGCTGTGAATAATCCTCAAGCAAAGTTAAAATAAACCCCACATTGATGGAGGTGGTAATTGTATTTTTGGCTAGTAGCTAATAACAGGGGATGGAACAAACTACCTTTCTGAGACAGCTGCTTTCTGTTATCCTTGCTTTTGGTGGTGATGTTACTGTCCTATGCCACAAACAGAACAGTAAGGGTGCATGAGATGTGCTGGAGAGGACAGTCAGTCACACTGTAACACAGCAGGTTAAAGATTTCACCACTGGACATTCTTGCACTGGACTATACCATTTTTCTATAATCCTGATCTTTCTGTGGGAAAATCCCGATTTCAACAACAAAAAAATAATTTTGACAAAGTAAAATAATCCAGTGAAACCTCAAATTGAAATACCTACTTTAACTAATTTTTCTTCTTGAGATCTTAGCATTATAAAATAAATCCACTAGAAACATTAAAGTAAGAATTAAAAGGTATTTATTTTGTTGAAACAGAATCTCTAAAGTAATTTGGCATGAAATATATGCAAAATTTCCACTTGAAATTTCAGAGTATAGTAGTTTTACAGCAGTTTGTAACACATTTTGAAACTGCACCCTTTCCAACAGTATAGGAATTTCCATTTTTGCTCAGATCTGCAATCTCTTCCTTGAAATAAATAATTCACACACACATACCTTTCAGACAGCTAATGAACACAGCTGAAAGATCAAACTAAATACATATGTTTTATAAGTGCCATCGTTCTATTCAAAACTCCAACTAAACTTCACTACGCTAGGTGGGTTACAAAGATGGGAAGGAACCGTCCCTGTCCCCGTGAAGCCACCTGCCAGTTTAAGACATCAGCAGAGTAAAATTAGTAGGATGGGACTATGTGTTGATGGTGGCCTAGACAATAAATCATGCAAGTGAGTAGCTTCATTGCTCCAAATACAGAGAACAAGAGAAGGCTAAAAAGGAAAATCAGGCTCAAGTTTATAAAAATTTGCAAGCTATGAAACAAAAGAGTCTTGGATATAAAAAATGACTCTTCTCACTTGTGACAATAGATTTTGAAATGTTAAGTACTTGCAGAGACAAAGAAGCTGGGATGGGGCACTGCAAAGTCGAAAACAGGAAAAAACATGTTGAAGGGAGGCAGAACAAAGGAGGCAGGAAAATGAACAGGAAATAGCTGGGTACTCTCACAGCCTGCAAAATATCTGCCCGATTTCACAGCCCTCCTTTAATGCCAGAACAGAACTCTGTGTGTTGGGAGAAATTCACAACAGATGATCTGTCCAACAGTGAGCATTTAGCTAACTTGTGCTGTGTTCCTGTCCAGGAAGACTTCTCTTCCCATCTACACAAGCTGCCTAAAGTCAGAGTGTGGGTGAGAATACCCTATATATTTTCCCAAACCTGCTGTTCCCTAAACTGTTACTTGCCTGAGATCCAGCTGAGGAAGTGATGATTGATGCCACTTAAGACCCAGGTAGCTCCACCCAGGGAGCACACAAACAAACAGCATGGGTGGTTTTAGATCAGTACCCAACCACATGTCATGGTCCTGGCATATTTATTAGGATGGTCACTAGCAATGAGACAATACTTATTCCTGTAATGAATCAAGTCACAGCTGATTAGCAACAGACAGGTAACAACTGGAACAAGGATCCCCCAATAAAAAATGTCCCTACCCTAAATTAGCCATAGGTCCAAAGGGTCCCGTCTCTAAGAACCTTTCTGTAGCTTGTCATTTCAAAGCATTTTGCAACAACATAAGCCAAAGATGAAGATATAGCCAAAAATACTAGAACTAAATCTGAGGACTAGAGGTTCTCTCTTATGGGGGCCATTTTAGAGACATTAAATTGTTCTTCTTTTCTTTTCAGTGGTGGTTACATTCTTACTTACCAAATATGTTAATTAGAAACTACAAATCTTAACTTGTTTTAATTTACGTGGCTAACAGATTGGACACAAGATGGGTGATGCCAATTCCAGCATCTGAATATTTGCCACCTGGATCCACTCCATTTCTGATTTAAGTAGAGTTTTCAGTGACAAGAAATGGAGCTGCAACTTCTGTATCTTTGAGTCCGTAACCACGGAAACCAGCACTAATTATATGTATCACTAAATTCTAAATGTATTCAAATTTAACACATTATTCTGAAAATATTGGGGTTGTTTTTCTCTCTCACCTTAATATGTTGTAGTTTGCCTCCTGGCTTATTTGGCTTATAAGCAGTTTCACTCATAAAAAGATAAAAGTATGTAGGTGAGAATTACCTTCATTTTCTTTTATGTAACCAAGAGGTAAAGTCATGTAAATGTTTGATCACACACCTCCTACCAGTGCTGTAATCAAATGTGAGGGGTTACATTTCATGTTAAAGAAGTGCCATTTCCCAAAGTGATAGAGAAAGAAGCAAAGTTCTGCCAATGACATTATGAAAGATCAACACCTCTGTAGAGCACCACAATGATGACTTATCTAAACAGGAATACATACTAAAGGAGGCAAGGAGGAATGAATCCCACACCTTTATCATTCTTCCTGTACCTGTACCATAACCCCTAGAGCTGCATGACAGCGGAAAAGCTGAACTCTGTGTAAAACTGTGTTCCAAAGACTTGCAACTGACCTTTTGGTTTAGTGAAATGCCAAATTCCTAATCAAGTTTGTATTGTTTTAACAAATTCCATGACTAATGCCTGGAGCATCCTGAACCTGCACATTCATCATTTAGTCCATTAAGTGGTCAGAGATGCATTCGACCACTTCACACTTTTTTCCCCTAGCTGAATAGGCAGCTACCATAGTCAAAACATAATGTGGAAGCACTAGAACAGTGAAAAGCTAAAGCTGAATCAAAAGCCTTTCAATTATATTCCTTTTTTTTCCTATACCAACAGTTGAATATAGAAAGGTAATTCATGCAAGAACTCCCAGGTGGATGACAGTGAGAGAGGATTGGACTAGAGCTGCTGTGTATGACTACACAAGTAAGCTGAGCAGTGTCTGGGACTCAGTCACAGCAGTGTTAAATTGTGAGGCATGATCTCAGGATGGTTCAGGCCAGTATCAGCTAACAATTTTCCAACTAATTCCCAGGTACAGAAGCCGAAACAGATCCAGGACCTTTCCCAGTGCACAGGCTGGATGTGGCTACTCTATTTTGGAGAACTCAGGTATTTAATAGCATGGACATGGACCATTAGTACCAAAGAAAAACAGACCCAAGCATGATTTATTAGTATGACAGTGACCTCTGAGGCAGAAGGTTTAATTTGAAGCCTACATGTGCTAGATCATGCAGAGTGACAGGCTGAGTTCTCTATGATGTCTGGCTGCTGGTCTCCTCATGCATTTCACAAAACATTCTCACATTGATATTGATCAAAGCTGAACTGAAGGGACTTCACAGGAGTCTGAGAAGGCTACTTCATCTTCCACGGCTGTGTGTTCTTTGACTCTGGCCAGTTTAGTGTTTATTACTAGCCTGCTCAGGGAAAAAATTTACCCATCCCTGGACACTCACACCTGTTTGTATATTTAAAGAGAGGTAGTTACTCTTCCTGGGCTCCTTAACTAGTCAATGTAGAGACACAGATCCCTCCAGAAGATGATTCAAATGAATTGTTGAAAATCAGGTACAGCAGGGGCAATTCTTCTTCCTCTATATAGAAAGAATCAGGGCAAAGCAAGCCTCCTAATGCAAGCTAACTTCAGGTGCTTCCCACCACACCTGAATTCCTCAGAACATTTTAAGATAGAGTTAATGTTTGATCATTTACTAACCTAAATCAAACACTTTGCATTTTCTAATCAAACTTCAAGAAGAAAATGCTCCTTTAGAATGTCCCCTCTAGTAGATAAAGAAAAGAGTTTCTTTAACAAGGAAAAGCCCGGCAGAAGTTTTCTGTTAAATGGCCACAGGCCAATCTGCTTTAACAAAATCTGATCTCCATAAAGGGTTTGTTTCGTTGTGTTTAGCAACACCAGTGAAATCCAAGAAGAAAGAAATACCTGAAACTGTCAACTAAAAAGAATAAACCCAAGGTAATACTGAAAGGGCTGCCTCATTTTATCTTGCCCTGTTTAAGTGAAGTGAGTTCATTATGGCTGTTGTTTTCTCCAAGCTCTTGTTATGCTAAGCTTGTAAATCAAAAGTCATTTTTATTCAACAAAAAGTACTAACTTCTCATTTCAGGAAAATAACAAATTTGTGAAGTAGAAGTAGATCCCCCTGAACTGCAGATACCAGCTAAAACATAGGCTTTTTTCTTCTTACACTACTGATTTGTTGACTGGCATTGATGTGCAACATTTATCCTTAGTTTACTTACATTTAACAGTAGATTCCAAGATACTAAAATGTAGGCACTATAATACATCCCCTGAATGTTATGGGAGCAATTTAACAACCTTTGGGAAAGACATATTAGGACTGCATAGACCTATTTATATAACAATAGTCCCTATTGCTAGCAGAATTTTTGGAGACAAGCTTGTTCAGTCCATGTTCCAGGATAGGCCAAGAAGCACTGCACTGGCATGTGAACAGGTTAATTAATACCTGAAAATATAATGCCCTAATTATAAAACTGTAAAGACACAACACATTTTGAAATAACCTGAGTTCTGCGTGGTCTACAGTAGCTGACATCACTGAATTTCCTCCCCATTTTGAGGGGCCAAATGAAGTGAATGGCCTGATGGTTTCCACTCACCAGCCGTAGAATTTGATTTAATCTCAGTATGCAGCTCCATGCCAAAATCATTTAGACTCAAATTCCTCAACTTAAGAAAGAAACAGTGCAGAAGAAAGTAGAACACACATCTATACCATCACAGTTGATGTAAGGAGAAACAAGGAATGACAACCTATTCTTTCTAACTATACAAATTTCAGAATCAACTAATGAAGTTACCAGTTGATAAGCTAAGAATAAATGAAAAGAAGCTGCCCAACCCTGAGAAACACACACAAAACAATAAATTATACAACTCATTGCCACAGGTTACGGTGTTTTATAATCAAGTTCAAATAGGGAAGAGACAAATGACCCAGAGGAAGGATCTCTTTGAATGTACTTGTTTTAGTTATATACTTGCTCTAGCATTTGTTACCAGCCAGTGACCAAGTTAGGAGGCATGACTTGTAGCTGTCTAATTGTGCTTATGGTTCTCTGATTTTGTCTTGATCACATCCTCAGGGCTTAAGAATGAGAACTGATTGTACTTAGTACTGTCACCAAGGGAATTCCAAGGCAGCTCCAAAAATGCATTCCCCTCAGCCAGTATATAAAGGGCCTGATTATGCAAACCTATTCCTAAAGTACTCCCAGATGACCACACATCCTCTGGCAAGTCCACTGCAAATGCTGTTATGTCATATCAGCATGCCAAAGCTTGCTTATTGAACATAAAACCAAAAAATCCTGCATTGGTGGCTATTTTTGCTATGTTTATTAAAAATTTTCTTCCATGTTCCTAGATGACTGAAGTCCTAAACTCATCCCCTTAATATTCTTCAAAAGATAAATGGGAAGGGTGGGGTGGGGAATGGAGTTTGCCTCCTCTTTACTCAATCAACAGGGACAACTCTTTAAAACCCAAGAAGTAGCAAACTGGTCTGTACACAAAGTCAATCCTGTGTTGATGTTGGAAAATAATACTGACCTTTCATGAACTCTTCTCAGGTCCAGGATTTTCCAAAATCCTTTCAGATTTTTAGATTTTTAACAATTTAAATGCTTTGTATTCAGCTATACTTTTACAGTAAGATTACTCAAATGATAGATTTAGTCAGACTAAATTGTAATCATCTCTGAAGCTGCAATTGCTGAGAAGGCTTTAGCTCAGAAGGGTTTACCTCCTGAATTCCAGTTCCACTCTTTCCTATTTGCTACAGGATAAACTAGCTGCCCAGACTCACTGATCTTAACCCTACTTCTGAACTCACCACTAATTATCTAAAGAATATCTGACAGCCAACTGAGTGCAAAACTCATTGGTATTTCATCCTCTTACAGGAGCAATAAATGGGCCCATTGATCTGACTTCTTTAAGCACAGCACAATCACACCTGTGTAAATTCCTATTTCCATCTCCACAAAGCAAACATTGCTTCTGCAGCAATAGGGTAGCAGCTGTATTCTGCAATGCTGTTCAGTACTTCATGCCATCATCTGCAATACCTCCCCCTATAAAAGCAAGCTTGAGCCCACCCATGCCTGAAACTCAATTTAGATAATGGAATCTTAACAATCCATCCCAGAACCTACCAGAATCCATTGTAATACAAGACTGTTTCAAGGAGGATTTATAGGTAGCAGGTCTTTGGTAGATGGTGATGTTACCCATCTGTGAATTCCCCTTGCTGTGCACAATTAGGAAGTATTTACATATGCTACTGCATTACCCTGTTCTGAGGCACTTGGAGGATGCCAAGCTACTGTATCATAAATCGTATTGTTGAAGCAGATGGAGCTCCTTGCTCAGTTAAAACTTACAGTTAGACATAATTAGAGAAGCCTGTGCAGAATATTCTTTATTTCTTTAACAACTTATCAAGTTCTTTATACTGCAAAGCAATTCAGATGAGAGGTCTTTTGAAATGTGTTGCTAATAAGCGTTTTTACACTGTATCTTGCATTGTTCAACCATTACACATTGAATTATTATTTCCCACCCTCATCCAGGCACAGTTATAGTGCAATTTCTCTCCTTTTTCCCCTCTTTTAGAAAAAAAATTACACAACTAGCCATTTCTCTGGTGTTTTTCATTTAAGGATCTCAGAGCATTGCCACTATGAAGTATCACAAGACTCCTTCAGGATACTAACCTCATTAGCTTCTGAGGAAATTGAGTGCAAAGAGATTAATGCAAAGATATTTTAAAAGCTGCTGAAGGTTTGGATGCATTTCTTTTTTAGATCAAACTGGCCTCATTTTCAGAAATGCAGGTCAGCCACAAATATGAGCAGTGGAAACTGTAGATGCTTTGTATCTTAGTCAATTTTACAGGGCTCAAATTGCATCTGGCTTGGGACCCTGACTAAGCTGGTGTTGCAATCCAAACCTGCAGAATGTAATTTTGTAGTTCATGGTCATAGAGTGGGCTGGAGCATCCTAGATAGTGGGAAATATGTTGGGTATTTGAAAATACATTAGGAAATTGTCTCCATGTAAGGTTCAGAGCAAGCCCACATTAAACACAGAGCAGGATTTCTCTTTATTAGCTCCTTCTCCCCTCCTTTCCAGGGGAGGATAAAAAAGGGAATAAGGAAAAATAAATATGCTTCATTCAAGATTGGAAATTAAGATTATAACAAACGTAATGAATAACAGGAGGAAATCAGAAAAAGGAATATTAAGGGCAGAAGGATACAGAACTCTGTACAAACCCCCCCCCTCGGATGGCGATGGATTGCACAGCACACGTCGAGTCAGGCCCAGCCACGCTGAGATGCTGGTGATGCTCCAGAG
>JANHGN010009061.1:91257-118844 GCA_024605025.1 Megaceryle maxima
CTGCCCTCTGACACCTCAGGGTCCTTGGCTTACCACCTGTCCCCCCACTTCAGTCTGTTCACCCTTAAACCACAACAGAAATCTAGTAAAATCCCCAGAAAGGATTGGTTTTTCAGGCTTTGTGACTTCACTTGGTCCTGCTGATTTCAGCGGAGTGGTTGGAGCCTCTCTAGAGCACACTCCTAGGTGCTCAGCGAGGGGGGGGGTCTGGTGTGGACCAGCCCAAAAGCTCACTTCTTGCCAAGAGCTGGGGAGCAGGTGTAGAGGTACAGCTTCTGGGGCAAAGTGTCTCAGATCCTGCACAGCTAGCAATGATAAAACCCAGATAAAATCACCATCAAATGTAGAATTGTCCTGGTTGCATCCTATTTATTCTACAAATGTGATACAGAAAGACCTGAATTTGATCCAGAAGGATTTGGTTATTAGTTTTGGTGATGTATTGGAAGCTGAGTTAGACAAACAGCATTTCTGGATTGATGAAGCACTGCATCTCAGTTGAGTAGCCCTGACAGATCCAAACAAGGTCTTCCTCTGTGGCACAGACAATCCACTGCTTGAGTACAGACCATGGGCAACTAAGAGCTGATGCAGAGAGTTGGTGCCATGGATACAGTCTTCTCCCCCCTTCCATCCATTCACTGTATTTGGATGAGGAACTTTCCCTCCAAACTGGTATGTGTCCTTCCAACTGTCTCACACCCTCAGGCTCCTCTACAATTTAACGCACTTCCACCTTGAAACCAGTCTGAGGATACAATCTCTCCAGGAGCACAGAACTAATAGGAGTAGGAATGGCAATGTACTACTGCCTTCATTCAAAAACATCAAACAAGATATTTTAAGACAAAATTGAGTCAGTGTTATGAGCAAGATTATAGGATACAGGCTGCTTCTCATCCCATGTGAGCAAGCCAGGACACATTGTGCAGAGATTCAGAGCATGCTGTTGCACTTTCCTTGGCAGAACAAGAATTTTGAGTCTTCTGGACTAATAAGCCCTTGAAGATCCATCTGTATTCAAGACAAAATTTCTTTCCTCCATTTCACACTTCTGGATATCCATGTGTGGAATTGAAGGAGATTCCTCCCTCTCATCTTAGCATATTCAACCAAACAACTAGAAAAGCTTCTGCCCATCGCAGAGTCGCAGCTTTCTTTCTCAGGTGACCAGTTCCAGTGGGCAATAAGTACCCTCCATAATAAAGGGCTTAGTTGCCAGGTCGTTTATTACAGGGAAAACACTTTTACCTCTCCTGAGCAGAAGCAAGCCAGTAGTTTGGAGGGTTTGCAATTTGATGGGAGCACTCTCAAGTCAATGACGTTCACTGAATACCCTCCTGAGTCACCTCAGCATGTCTGTGCAGTGAGAAGGGATTACTGCAGCAAGGCCAGCACCTCCTAGGGGTATTAGACCAAGCTGAAAGTAAAAGGACATTAGGAGGGGAAACCCAAGTCGGGCAATCTACACGGACTTTGATAGTTCCCAATTTGCACTCTACCTGAGCAAAGTAGCAAGCTATGTAAAATATTTTGAGAACTTCTAGGGAAAAAATAAAGCAGGTGATATGTGCAAGTGCACAGAAGTTGTCACCACAACCTGTCATAATCACACTGTTCCCATGTTCCTGCTGTGACCACCTGCAACTTGTTAGCTAGTCTCTTGACGTGGAAGAAATGCCCGTTCCTAGCCTCCTACCTTTGTTACTTCAGATATAACTTAGGAACTTTTGTCACATACTACTACAGCCTTTAAATGCACATTCTGTATCTGGACTTACCCCTCCTGATCCTTCCCCAAAAAGGTTATGGCTTTCAGTTTCGGGATATGTTTAGTGGCAAAATCAGGTGCTGACAGAAAATGATGCATACAACAGTACTGAAGCTTAGGGGAACAAAACAAAGCTAAGTGACCAGGCAAAACCAACAAAGGTAATAAAAGAACAAGATGATTTACAATGGAAGGAACAATAGCAATTTGTCAGATACGTGAACTCATTAGCCTCTCCTTAATCACAGTAAGGAGACTCTGAGGTCATGTATCAGTACTGCTAACTACTTCAAATGTCACCCTTTTATAATTCACTCAAGCCACATATAATCTGTGTTCCAAAATCTCCAGAGGCTCACACCATAGGCGTAGCACCACCAGCTATGAAAATCAAATTATCTGCCTTTCCAGTTCATATCCTCCTGAGCAATAGCTCTTTCACAAAGACTATGCATAAAAATTTCTCTCTTCCAACAAAACATTAGCCCATTATCTTCCAAATATACTCATTGCTCCTCTTCAGGCAGAAACATCTGTAAAGATATCAGTGCTGTGAGTTCTCAGCACCCTGGTCTCTCTAATACTGTTGGTATCTATTGTCTTTTCATCTTTATAGCCATTTCTTGCTATGGCACATTCAGAGGCCTTATCACAGACTGATTTCTCTCCCTGGTCATATAATTTCTTCCTGTTCCACTTCTCACAAGCTAACTACAAAGATTTCTCACACGTCACCCTTCTTTTTCTGGTAAAATCTTCCCCCCTTGTCATTGTGCAGGAGATGTGTAGCTTAGTCTCTCCACCTGCTCAGAACTTCTTCATTCCCTTCACACTGTGCAATTATCCTTCACAAGTTGCTTTAAGCTCTGCAGCAACCCTAAGAGCTGAAAATCTCACCAGATATCACTGAAGAACTGCTTCTTCCAGTGTGAAAAGCTAATAAATGCCAGATATGCCACTATGTGCAATGTTATCTGCACATCTCCCTCCAGTCTCCACCTCCTAAATAATCCCCACTCTGGGACAGAAGATGATGCTTAACTTCTAGAGCCAAAAGCTGCTTGCCATCAGTGTCAAATTAACAATAGAGACTGCATCCTGCTGAGTTTTTACAACTTTCAAAAGCTGTGTCTCACCGTGCCTTCTGTCTTTTGAAATAAAATGTCACCATTCCCCTCATCAGCATATCTCATCAATTCATTTTAACAAGTTAGAGATGTTCTTCCTTCTCCTTTATTTCCTCATGACAAAGCTCCTTGTCCCAAAAACTACAGATGCTTATGCCTCTTATGCATTACAATTTCAAGGTCTTTACAAGGGCAATTTTAAATTTGCCTTGCTCTATACAGCACCAAGCATAGCAGGTCCTAACTTTGCACATCACTGGGCATTGCATCATGTAAGTCAAGTCAAGTAATGAATAGACCTGTCAATATTTAACTTCCTGAGCATTTCCCTGGGGCCCTCAACACACCCTTCAAAAACTCTTGCTTAGAGGTTCCTTCATATTGCAGAAAATTCATCCAATTGATCAAATCATTTTTTAGACTTTTTGGCAGTGTGACCTGCAAAACACAAAAATGATACCTCCATGTCAGATTCATCATCTCTGAGTGCAAGTCCCTCTGCCTTTTCACTCCATTTTGGATCAAAGCAGCTCATCGAAGTGTGAAACACCCTAATCTAATACCTTCAGCCTTTTCTCGTCAGCCATTTCAAGTTCAGTTAGTAAGAGAGGAGAGGGGACACACAGGACAGACTTAAACAGGCTTTCCTCCCTTTTTTCCCCCATAGAGAGTCTGTGCTCAAGAAAAAGTAGTCAAGAGACCTTAAAGGAAAGGACTTTCAGGAGAACATAGAGGTGAAATATACACACAATGTACATGTGTCACAACACCAGTTTTTCACAGACTAAGTGAAAACAGATGAAACAGAGTTTAAGAAGTCACTTAGCTGATCAAGGCAAGCTGATCAAGCCATCCCTTTCTTTCCATTTTCCAGCACAAAATAGCAGCATGCAATTTACCATTTCTTTTCCAAGACAGAACTTCTCCTCTTCTTCTTTATGATTATATCCATGTAATCCTCAAGCAGCTCTGAACTCTCAAAGGACACCTACACTAATGCAATGGGCAGGAAACGTCACCTGCCAACAGGCAGATTCAGAAAGATCAATTCTTTCCCAGAAAAATGGGAATTCCTTCAAGCCAGAACAGCAGTTGGATTTAAAAAAGCAGACCTCATGAGCAGAACAAAGCACAGGGAAATAAAAAACAAGGGAAGAGAGAAACTTTCTTAACAGTGTGTTCAGCAACTGCACTTCAAGGTCTTACTGAGCAGTGTATAAAATGTAACACAACAGGTCTTTTCAGCTTGAGGCAATAACGAAGGCAAGGACGGCCGATTCTGCTGGTCCTACTGCTCACTAATGCTGTGCCAGCATTTTAACAGGGAAAAACCATGAATATAATCTCCCTTCAGCTTGCAGTTTAAAAGCCTGCATATGAGAAAACATAGAAATATATTAAAGCTCACCCCATTATTTCCAACACAGAGAAAATGAAGAAAGTCGGGCTTGATCTTAATCACTTTCTTCAAATTGAGACAGGGCTTAAAGTGTAAACCACTTTGAGCTACATTCACAGTGGGTGCAGATGTAACCAGAACTTTTGAACGGAATTATATTGACTTTCATCTGCTGAACATCTACCTCTGCTTTTACTTGCTGTCCTGATTGCAAAATCATGTTTCAAAGGCAGATCATTTGTTTTAACCAAAAAATACATTCATCTTTATAGATTCATTGTTCTAGCTTCAAAGTAGGACTACACAATCACTGATAAATACAGGAACTTATTTTGCCATGTCTGGATGTCTGATCCTGCATAAATAGCTTTTTGTTTAACAAACAACCCTTTGTTTCCTGTCCCTCTGTTGCCCAGGGGTTAATTCTGGCATGCCGCATGCTAAGGGGATATATATTGCTTTGAGTCAGAGAACAGTAGGGATGCTGTTTGTCTGGAATGCAAAGAGAATGGAGCTAATCACTAAAGAAAATAAACATTTGGCTCTAAGCTTTGCCTCCTTTGATGTGGGGCTGGTTCTGAAGATGGCACTTGGTCTGCCTGATTAAAAACACTGACATTGTTAATACTGTGATTCAGCCCACGCGTGTTCGCTGCAGAATGATACACCACTGTAAAACACTGAAGCATGATATCCAGAGGGAGGGTCTGTCCTGCTGCATCAAAAAATGTGTGAAGTTTTGCAAGCACAGCTCTATCCTCAAAGAAGTCTGACCTACCAGTATACCATGGGAAACATCTAATGGATTAGAAAAGACTCTCATCAGTAAAGCTCAATGAATGTTCTCACCTGCCCGTGCAAAGGGTGAAGCCATGAAGAATTAAGGCACAAAGCAGATAAGCAAAAAGGCAAATGTTACAAGCAAAGGGAATTTTAAGACTAGCCCCATGACTCAAGAGCTGCTAACGGATTTGGTATGACAACCTTCCAGGTCATTGCACATCATCCCAGCCCAGGTTGTCAGAGACTGCAAGATCTGAGTTGCCCATGTCTGTCTAATCTCCATGAGGTACCTTTTAAGAGATCCCAGCATCTGCAGGCAGTTTAACAGGAGAGAGGTACAGAGCAGAGGCCTATCAAGAAAGGGCAAGAGCACCTGTGGCCTCATACTTACCCAGAAAAAGAGATAGAAAATCTTCATAAGATGGCTTTCTTCAGTGGTGAAAGCCAGTTCTTTGGATAAAAAGCAGGAGTCCAACATTTCTGTAGCAGGTCATAACATATGCTGCTTAGTACAAGGGCAATGTGGACACATGAAGATGCCACATAAAACCAGGAAGATTAAGATCTCCAGGTTGTAGCCCTTTGGGTTTTGTTTTCTGACAATGAAGTTGGAATTCTGTGGCACTGGCTTTGTAAAAAAGTGTGAGAAGGGACCAGGTGACCCCCACCATTTAGGGAAGAATGGTCTTGTCCCTCACTTAACAGCTTTTTTAGCTAACAGTCAGTTTGGTTGCAGTGGGGAATGGGAAGTGGCCCATTGAAGAATGCCCCACAAGAGGAATACAGTCAGAGAAGATTAGTCTGAAGCTATATCTCTGCACCTCATATGCCAAGCTGGGAGCCCTGTAGGTACCTGGCAAGCGTGCTGCTATCATCTGTCCCTGCAGAAGAGCATCTCCTCTTTGGGACAAAGGAGCAGGAAGACTCCAGTGTCAACCTGCATCCCAGCATGTGATGGAGGAAAAAGGAGGTCTTATCCACCATCTCCATTCTCTACCTTAAGTACTACATGGAGGTGAACCCTGTCTCACACAACTCTGACCAGACCCCTGGATCCCTGTTTATATGAGAAGCAGGAATGGTGGTGGAGGCAGTCTCTGAAAGCTCTATATCTCAGTTTATCCCAAGGGGAGGGCAGGAAATGGGTTCAAATGCTTCCAGGGTCCTTCTTTGTCATTCCTCCTCTTCCTATTACCACCCCTGTTCCTTACACCTAAAGAAGGAGCCCAAGAGACTAACCAGAGCTCCCTCACTGTAATCATCTCCACTGACCTGCTTTCTTGCTCCATCCAAATTTTCATCCTTCCACTGTCAGAATCCCTTAGCATCTTTCTTTTTGAAAACAGCTTTTAGGCTTTCTGGTCTTCCCACAGAATTCAATGCAAACAAACAAACATGAAAAGCAGTCTTGGGGAGGGAGAAGCACAGCAAAATTCATATTTTCCTATCCTAGATTTCTGCCCAGACTGGCCTTCAGTTGCCACCAGAAATGCTAACATAGACAGAGCCTGCAGGAGTCCTCTCAGCTCATACAAGAGCATCCAGGCTAGAAATCATTTAGCAGTTTCCTACAGGACACACAGAGTCAGAGCCCTGGACATTTAAGCCAAAGGTCTGGTTCTCAAACACATAAAGAGGAGAGAATCAAAGAAATGGAGCTAGTTCCCTTTGTCTTTTGGGGCAGGGAATAAGGATATGAAGAAAGAATGGACAAAGATGGGAAGAAGAGGGCTGTATCTCAGCATCTCCTTGTTTAAGTGACTCTAAAATGGGAGATTATCCCTGTGATGTCCCTCTGCAAGTCCTATCAATTTCAAAGCAACCTAAGAAAGTAGGTAGGTTTTGGACCATTCAGGCAGTCAGCCCTCAGGACCCAGGAAGGAGCTTCAGACTTCACTACAAGAGGGGCTATACCCTGGCCAGGCTGTACACAATAGATCTGTTAACAAGTTAAGACTCACAACAACCTCCAGGCTCAGCCCCCTTTCCAGCACATATGCTTTCTCTCAAGTGTCTGTAGGGCCTGGCTGAAGTCTTGCTCTTGCTCCTTGATCCAAATGTCTGGAGTGTGAGATCAAGAAAGAGGAGTGAGTTCTCCATGCATGATTGCGGTGAGGTTCCTGCTGTTCACAAATGCCCAACTCCAGCTTTAGCTCTATTCCCCTTCCCCAGCACAAATACAGTGGCTAATGTCCATTGCTTCAAGTCATGGCCAAGAAAGTCCTGACCCACCTGACTCAACAGTCTCACATCCTGGGAAATACACACTCATGAAGAACCCATAGATTCAGGGCCATGAGCTTTGTGCTACCACTTGCCTGCTTTCTAGCTGTCTGTTTTGTTATGCTGTCATCTTTATATCCACAAGGCTTTCCTGAGCAATATGCAGATCGATACTGTCCCCCAACACACCTTTCATCAGCTGGCAGTGAGCTTTGCTTCAAGAGCAACCAAGCAGTGCCATCAGTGCTAACAGACACATCCAAGAGCACTCTCACTTCATCCTCCCCCTCTCCCGTCTGTCCCCACAGTTCCCTAGCTCCCCTGGCAGCTCTTACATTCCACACAATCCCATCCAAAGCAGCCACCTCCTCCAGACATGCTAGAAAATCTGACACTACAAAACCATACTACTTGACTTTCAAAGCTGTCCTGCCAGGGGGGAGCTATCAAACACAGCTGTTTTGGTCATGCCAGCAAAAGCAGAGTGAAGAAAGAGCATTATTTGACTTTAAATCTACCTTATATTGTTTTCAGTCATTTTCCTGGTTGATCTTTTAAACATTTCTGAAGATTTCTACAGTCCCTGAATAGAAACAGCAGCAGCTCCCAGTCCTGAGCTGCAGTTCAGTCACCAGCACTGATTTGAAGGCTAAGCTTCTGCACTGATGTGTCTAAACTTGAAGGACTGGAACAGCATCTATGACCCAAACTCTGCTCACAGCCTCATTTTATATAAAAGGCCATAGTACTTCATAATTCTGGAAGCTTCCTGGTTCTCTGCCTGCCATACACATACAGTACTGAATAGCAGTGTGGGGTATGTTTACCCTTTAGGGTAAACCCAAAAGGCCAATTCAATCATGAGGAAGTAAAAGGATTTTACCACAGGGCAAACCTATCTGAGTGTCAGTGGCTGATTTCTAAATGGTACAAAGGGTTTAGTCTAAAACTGTCATTAATTTCAGGGACATCTTCTTGGCTAAGTTCCACACACTCCTGTGAACTATATCTTAAGGACTTTATCCCCAAGGGAAGAAAAAACCTCTTCAGGCAAAAGTAATGCAATGAATAAGACATTTAAGCAACCTCCTTGTGACTTTCTTTTCCCTTTGTGTTTCCACAGTGGGGGCCTGACATAAACATATAGGTCATAGACAAAGTTGCAGAACAAATAATTGATTATTACTTCTGCCAGCCTTAGGAGTAATCACTACATGGACATCTGTACCTCTCTGCCTGCCTTCTGCTTTCCACCTCTGCTTTAACACACTCCTTAAAGAGAGGATTTTGAAAAAGAGCTTATGTAGCTTGTCACTTCACTCTTCTGGGGCTTTAGGGAGAGCTCAGCACTGAAGTTCTTTCAGTATCTTCAAAAATGCTGGCTCTGGATATTAAAACATTTCCTTTTTCTACCCTTACACTTCAGAGATCTTCAGCACCAGAAAATAACATCAGTAGAGAACAAAAATTAAATATTTAACTTCACCACGGTCTCAGATGTCCAGCCAATTATCAATATCTCTTCCTTCATGATCTTTTTATTTCTCACCTCTTTACTTTTTTCCTTCTCACTTCACCCTTTCTTCTCCCACCAGTACAGGCCCTCTCCTATGGCACAATTCCCTGACTTAGCTAAGGAGAAGTTTTGCTGACTATTAGAGAAGAAATCCCAATGCTTCTTTCTTTAGAGCAAGACTGGAATATTCTCCTGAGGGAAATGCCAGCAGTCCATTGATTGAAATATTTAAAACAAGATGTCATGTTGTGCAGGAACAAGTAGGCAATACGCTGTAGAGAACAGTCCTCATCTGGCAAGAAGTAACTGTTACACCTAGTTATAAAATGCTTAATGATGGAGGGACCAGGCAGTTTCCACAGGGATTTTCTGTCAGGGAAGGGGAAAATAGATGAGATGCAAAGAGAGATGGTTGTATCCCCCCATTAGCACTGACAAGCACAGTTCACATGGTTTAGGAGATGTCCATGCCCCCTGGATCCTTTTCTTTCCCCTCCACTCACATTCATTTGTCTCTAGAACACATATACTATATTGACACATCAGCAATCTTGCTTGCCCTGCCCCCAACACCATCAAATTTTGTAATTATAAAAAAAAACCAAAAAAAAAAAAGAAAGAAAAAGAAAATTGAGCTGTCTAACACAATTTGTTCCTTACAAATCACAGAATCACAGATTAATTGTGGTTGGAAAGGACCTTGTAGATCACCTAGTCCAACCATACCTACAAGAATAAAGAACACCTAAATACCTGACCACTAAAAGGAAACAAAAACAAAAACAAACAAACAAACAAACCAAAACAAAACAAAAACCAAATAAACCAAACACCACACAACACCAAAAACCAACACACAAGCCCCCTACATGCCTGCCCCTAGAGCATGTCATGAAGCACCATGTCAACTCATTTCTTAAATACCTCCAGGGATGGTGGCTCAACCACCTCCCTGGGCAGGCTGTTCCAGTGCCTCACTACTCTCTTTGTGAAGAACTTCTTCCTAACATCTAATCTAAACCTCCCTTGCTGCAACTTCAGACCATTTCCTCTGGTTCTGTAATTAGTAACTAAGGAGAAGAGGCCAACACCCATATCTCTACAACCTCCTTTCAGGTAGTTCTAGAGGGCAATGAAGTCCCCCCTCTCATCCTCCTTTTCTCCAAACTAAACATGCCCAGCTCCCTCAGCCTCTCCTCATACGACTTGTTCTCTAAACCCCTCACAAGTTTGCTGGCTCTCCTCTGGACACGTTCCAACACCTCAATGTCTTTCCTATAATGAGGGGCCCAGAACTGAACACAGTACTCAAGATGAGGCCTCACAAGGGCTGAGTACAACGGCGTGATAACTTCCCTTCTCCTGCTGGCCACGCTAGTCTTTATACAAGCCAGGATCCTGTTGGCCTTCTTAGCCACCTGGGCACACTGCTGGCTCATGTCCAGCCAGATGTCTACCAGCACCCCCAGGTCCTTTTCTGATGGGCAGCTTTCCAGCCACTCATCCACAAGCCTGCAGCAGTGCTGGGGTTGTTGTGACTGAAATGCAGGACCTGGCACTTGGCCTTGTTGTACCTCATACAATTGGCCTTGGCCCATTGATCCAACCTATCCAAGTCCCTCGGAAGAGCATCCCTGCCTTCAAGCAGGTCAACACTCCCACACAATTTGGTGTCGTCTGCAAATTTACTGAGGGTGTTCTCCATCCCTACATCCAAGTCATCAATAAAGATGCCAAACAAGACTGGCCCCAAAACTGATTCCTGAGTTACACCACTGGTGACCAGCAGCCAGCTGGATTTCACACCATTAATCACAACTCTCTGGGAATGGCCATCCAGCCAGTTTTTAACCCAGTGAAGAGTACATTTGTCTATACCATGATTCGCCGGTTTCTTCAGGAGAATGCTGTGGGAGACTGTCAAAAGCCTTACTCAAGTCCAAGTAGATAACATCCACAGCCTTCCCCCCATCCAAAAGGTGAGTCATATGGTCATAGAAAGAGATCAGGTTTGTTAAGCAAGATCTCCTTTTCATAAACCCGTGCTGGCTGGCCCTGATCCCTTGGCTTCTCTGCAATTGCCATGAGATCTCACTCAAGATGATCCTCTCCATGATCTTTCCTGGTACTGAAGTCAGGCTGACAGGCCTGTAGTTCCCTGGATCCTCCTTCTGTCCCTTCTTATAGATAGGTGTCATGGCAGCCACCCTCCAATTATCTGGTACCTCTCCTGTTGACCAGGATTTCTGAAAAATGATGGAGAGAGGCTTGGTGAGCTCTCCTGCCAGCTCCCTAAATACTCTTGGGTGAATGCCATCCAGCCCCATAGACTTATGTGTATCAAGGAGCAGAAGCAGATCATTAACTACATCTTCCTGGATTAAGGGGGGGGTTGCACTGTTCACCACCCTTATCTTCAAGCTCAGGAGGCTGAACACCATGGGAACAGTTGGTCTGTCCACTAAAGACATTTTTCACTAAAAACATTAAGTATCTCTGCCTTTTCCTCGTCCTTGGTTGCAATGTTCCCCCCCTGCATCCAGTAAGGGATGGAGATTCTCCCTCATAGTCTTTTTATTGTTAATGTTGTTTTAATTGTCTTTTATATCAGTGGCCAAGTTTAGTTCCAGTTGGGCTTTTGCCTTCCTAATTTCCTCTCTGTATAATTTGACAAGGTCTGTGCACTCCTCCTGAGTGCCCTTCTTCCAAAGGTGGTAAACTCTTCTTTTCTTCCTAAGTCCCAGCAAAAGCTCCCTCTTCAACCAGGCTGGCCATTTTCCCTGACTTTTAATCTTATGACACATGGGGATGGCCTTCTCCTGGGCCTGTAAGATTTCCTTCTTAAAGACTGCCCATCAGGACTGTCTCCCACTGGATTTTCTCAACTAGTGTTCTGAACAGTCTGAAGTATGCCTTCCGGAAATCCAAGGTGGAGGTTCTGCTAACCACCCTCTTCATATCACTAAGAATTGAAAACTTAACTAACTCATGATCACTAAGTCCAAGATGGCCTCTGACCACCACATCTCCCACTAGTCCTTCTCTAAAAAAGAAAAGAGGAGAAAACCTGCAGGTAGTGCTGTGAGATTGCTGATGCAATGTCTTCATTAGGATGTAGAAGGAGCTGATTGAAACCAATGACAGCAAGTGACTGCGTGGTTTTGCAAAGGAATTATATAGTGAAGACTTCAAGCACAAAATCTTGCTCATAGGCTTGTAGAGTTTTTCCAAAATCCCACCCACCCATCAAGACTTACAGACCTCACTCCTGACAGATGTTTGGCCTGTACCTCATGCATGAATAGGACAGTGTTATAGCTTCTCTTTGGCATCACAGCCCCTTCACATGAAACTCAGCTGGTGATCCAGGTTCACCAAGTAACTGCACTGAGTACACAGGGTCACAGTGAAGGAGGAAGGCAACACCTGGGATATGCTATCTAGTTGAGTCTTACCACACATGTGACACCTCTACAACATGACACTCCCACCTACAGCCCAGCATCTCCATTTTATGACCTGATAGAGGAGGTCTCACCCACTAAGGGAACAAAAGGCACAGGAAAATATGAGCAAGCATCTATCCCAGAGATAAAACCGAATCCTAGATTCATTGTTTCTAAGCAGTAGGTGATCTGTCTAACACTGATACAGCACAGGAGTGACTCTACATAAGACAGGAAGTTCAGTCAGGCCCAGCATCAAAACCAAAACTGTAATTAGAGTGAATGCCTGAAGAACATAAGTTCTGTACCACAGCACTGACCTTACAAAAAGTCTTCCTATAATTAAATCAAACTCCAGCAAAATGTTTATGCCACACTGTAATAGCACCAGCTGCAAGATCTGCAATGATGGAAACCCTTTGAAAAGGTTAGAATTATAATTCTGTAATATGATGCTATTAATGGACACTTTATCATTTAAACAGTGAGTCATGAAAAATACTTTTTCCTTTCTCTCTCTCCTCCTTTCCCAGACTTATGCTGTGGTTGCAGACACTGTAAGCAACCATAATCTTTTTTTTTTTTTTTTTTTTTAATTTCCAAATACTTCTCTTCCTACTTAGAATGGCAATCATGAGACCATTTGAAAAGAAAGCTTAAAGGCTTAAAAAAGTAGTAGTATCTTGCACTAAAAAGAAAGCTTTGGAAAAAATCTCAAAAGCAGTCGCCTTTTATATTGAATAAAAGATAGGAATAATAACACTTTTTTTTTTTTTTCCTTTTCTAAATGCTACTTTGCAACTTCAGAATTGAGAATTAAAAAATCTCCTTTATTCTCAGCTAAATAAAGCATACAGGCAGCCCTAGCTGGGGCTAAAGGTGTTTCTACAGGGAACTCATGCTAGCCTGCCATCTAATCAAACCACAGCAATAGCCATTTTTTGTGTGATTATTAATGTGCAGAGCTGCATTTCCCAATGTTCTGGTAGGAATATGAATCATGCTGACATTCAGCAGGGCTTGTGCTTCCAGATAATATTTGAAAATTCTACCCATAAATATTTATATTGAAAATATTGCCTGGAACACACCTCAATAAAGTCACTGTCCCAGTAGCACAGAGTAACAACTGAGTAACTCAACTAGTCACAGCAAAACCCACGTGCTGCACAAGCCAGAGTTGGTGTCCCGGTGGAGGAAGGCTGAGCATGGGCCAGCACAGGCTGACACAGTGAATCACCTCGTTACAGTCCTGACAGACAGAAGCGGAGCAAAAGTGCCCGGCGACAACTGGTATTTCAGTGGCATTTCAGCACGGCACTCAGCATACTAAGTACCAGCAAATAGCACAGTCCTTCCTCGTAAAGCTAAATTGAGGTGATTGCTCTCTAAATAGGCTAAGCTCAGATGCACACTTGATTTGACATTAAACGTGTACCTGGGCATCAGACATGTTCTCATCACTGAGGGCAGGGCTGCAGGCAGGGCCTTGGGCAGGGCTGGTGACAGGACCACAGGCAGGGCTGGCAGCAGAGGGTCAGGCAGGGCTGGTGACAGGTAGGGCCAGTAACAGGACTTCAAGCAGCGCCACAGGCAGGACTGCAGGCAGGACTGGTTCTGCAAGGTAGCCAAACACCTCCCAGCTGCACCCAACCCTGGTTGGGAAGAGCTCTGGCAGGAGCAGGGCTCAGCTCAGCTGGCTCGCATTTGCACAGTAGCAGAGGACTTAGAAAAAGAGTAAACCAGAAAAACCTGGACTTCCCTTTCCAAAGGTGGAGTGGGTTAAAAAAAAAAGGATTTTACAAGGCTTCAGGGATGCACCTGCAGTGCTATGTTCTGGGATGGAGGTCTGAAAATAGGATGTCTGAGAGATGATAGCAGCAGAGGATGGGATAAAGACCAGTTCAATATCCCTCCAGATGTCCCTTGAATGTCAAATCAGAGTTCCAGCAGTGGAATAGAAACTACTGTAGGGATGCTTTCATATCAGAAAAGTAGTCTGGAGGAGATGTAAGCAAGTCTGTTGCAAATGAGTAAAAAAAACTGTGGAATTAGGGAAGTAGCAGCTGGTACTGGAAACAACAAATCTCTGGGTGAATTAGAATTGAGGCATCAGATAGTCAGCTGGCAATATTTGCCTAAGATTCATATAGTCCTCAAAGTGAAGTAAGAAAAATAGATAGCGCTCAAGTATTATCACAGGTGGTCAGGGTGAAAACCCTTAGGCAAAACCCCGGAGAGACAAAAAGAGAATAGCCCAGAGGCTAGAACTGTGAAGAGCTTCAAAATCCCAACAAAAGACTGTTTATGAATACTTAAGGTATCTACAAAGAAGTGAAACCCCCAAACGGGCTTGACTTTGAGTCAGCAACAGTAGTGTAGAGCCAAGCTAAGATTTCGATAAGCAGCTTTCCCACGTCAGAGAGGAGCCACAGACTGCACATGCTGACCCATCATCTCTCGTGCCCAGGACATTGCTGCCTTCTGGGAGGACTGCAACTCCATGGGCCACTCCAGTAGGGAACAGAGAACAGAAAAGCCAGTCCCTGTAACAGACACTTTTAACTATAGAAGTACAAATTTCCCCTGCAAGACAGATACTCACAGATTCAGCTTTGCCCCCAAAACAAAGCTATAAAGCTTGCTATACAAAACAAGCATACCAGCACACAATGCATGTGCAGAGCTGTGGTACTGGTCAGTTATAACACAATCCTCAGGTTTGTCTTAAGGACCACAGCAAAAGCAACAGGCACTGTTCCCCTCAGCACTTACTTGTGTTCTGAGTACCCAAGAACAGTCTGAAGCATCTTAGATGCAGTATACAAAGTACCTTTTGCAGCCCACACTAAGAAGCGTGGCAAATTCACTTGAGCTGTGATCTGCTGTGGCTAGTTCACAACAGACACCAAAGTCAGCAAGTGAAAAGCCAGTGGGTGTCTCTGCACAATACTGCTGTCACATGCTGGCACAACCGCCACAGGAAAAGAATGGATGCCCAGCAATATATTGTCCTTTTGCTAAAAAGCAAGAATTTTTCAGTTTCAAAGTGTTGCATCATTCTTCTATTCACCATCCAGCAAAATAGACAGGTTTCAGATTAAGATGTGATTGACTAGATTACCTGAGTGATGCATTTATTTCCCTTGGCAAATGAAATGAAGAGGAAAGTTAATGCTCTCTAAGAACTGTGCCCAGTACAGCATCCACTCATCTGGCTATTGCCTGTATCACATGCCACAGCTAATGGATTTGCTTTCATTAAATCCAAGCTTCACTCTCTGTTACTCTAGCAAGAGCTACTCTTTGCAAGTTGGTCTGAAAGAATTAAACACATTTTCTTTCTCTTCTAGTTAGGAGTTCTTCCTAACTTAATTAACATCCACATTTTACACAACTATTTATCTGCACATGGTACTGCTAGAGCATTTCCCAGCATTAAAACACCTTTGTCTCATGCCTACCATTATTATTAAGGGGCAGGGTTTGTATATGAGTTCACCAGGACAAGATGTCAAGCAGGCCAGCCATGATCCCTAGTCATGTTTGAAGCAGTGCTTCTGAAATAGCTACTGAGAGCAAGACTGGACCAATGCCCACATCACAATGGTATTGCTAGGGTGATAAGAACCAGCTAGGTTACGCGTGATTCAGATACACGCTGCAACCACATCACCCTGTTGCAGTAAAAATAAACTTTCACAACAGCTATTTGATAGGGGAAAGGGTATGGTGAAAGGGCTGGGTGGGTCAGAGTGAAGATTACAGTAAATAGGCTGTAATGTCACATGAGGCAATAGTAGCCATGAGATCAGTTACATACCGTTAAGAGTGGTTACTACTCATTTCCTTGTTTTTTCTGGGTCTGCATCTAGCATGTGGCTGCCTGAACAAATCAACTTAATGGTGTTTCTCCATCTGTTGGGGTATAGAGTGATAAGCTTGTATAATTTGTAAGTTAATTATTTACATATGTTCCTGAAATTGGAGGAAAAGAGAAAACTGTGCAAGGAACAAGCAGGGACACAATGACTGTTCACCTCTGATCTCATTGTAGCTCAGGGAGAGTTTGGTGGTTCCTACAAATTTCCAGGAAAACTATATAAGAGCGAAAGAAAGGAATTTAAAATGCAGTCATCAGCTTTCCAGCAAAGAGTGCTTAATGCAAAAGGATCTTAAGGTCAGTTACTGAGTCTAAAGTTACCCTACTGATGTACAAGGGTTTCAAGCCAGGCAGGAGGGAGCAAAAGCCACTGGCATCCCATGCTCATGCTCACCTGCTGCAGCTCAGCAGCCTGGAGGATCCTGTTCAGATAGACTCTGTAAGCCAAAAGGCCCTCTGATAAATGTACTTCTGGCAAGGGGGCATTTCTCAGTGACAGTGGATGTGTTGAAATATCCACCTATTTCATTTTACATCATTTCTAAATGCAGTGTGTTCACAAGCCAGGCAGAGCAGACAGAAGGGATTGGGCCACAGATGCTGTCCCCTACAAACATTGAGGGTTTAAGAGCCTCATGTGTCCAAAGTACTTTTAGTCATGAATTTTGTTTAAGCTTAGCAACAGCTGATGTCCCAAGTTCAGTGAGAGGCAAAAAAATTATATTTTCCAGTTTTCTCCTTGACATCACTTGCCAGCAGACTCCAGGGGATGGCAAAGCTGGCTTGCTCGCTTGACAAATTGCATCCAATGGAAAAGAGAGTCTAAATAAGTCATCAGAGTTGTTACAATTTCATTTTTTAACAAAATTAAGTTTTTGGGAAAGTAACGTATTTCTATTGAAAAAAAATATTTCCCCTAAAACACCTACAATATGTTATTAGCTAATTTCACACAACCCCATCCTACACTGTAAGTAGCAGCTTTCAAGACCATATTGTGGTCAAAACAAGATGCATCTGGACCAGGCTACCCTGAGATGGTGCTGTGCATTTCCACAAGAAGGAATGCAGTGTATTGTAGAAGAAACATTCTCATAAGGATCCCATCCTGTTGAGAAAGAAAAAGAAAATTATACTGAATTAAAATTTTCACTACCATTGCATGTCCCCATTTGAATTTTATTCCTAATGCAAATTTCCCACTGAAACCCCTAAAGTTCATCTTTAATTGATTAGAGCAGACACATGCCAATATTTGCTGTAATTCACTTTTCATTTCTGGGAACGAAGGTGGTGGCTGGTTTTGACAAACAGATGATGCTGAGGAGACAATGCCACGATACTAGACAAATTTTCTGCAGTTCTTAGACAAGAAAATCTTAAACAAGACAAGTAGCACCATCCTCTGGACATCAGTGGAAACAGAGCACAAAGCAAACAGGCTTTATTGCTCAGGTAGTGCCAGATTTAGATTTCACCATGCATGGAGTTCTCAGCGTCTGCACCACTTGCTGGAGTTCAGTGTGAGGTGTCCATCCACATCGTGCTCAACAGTTTCAATAATTTAATTCAGTATGAAAGAAAAGTGACTGAAGCAACAGATTTACATTAGAAGGAAGAAGAATTCAGATGAAGAGATAGATAATAATAAAAAGCATTATGTATCAGGGTGTAAGCAGACCTCTTTGGAGAGCTATTTCCTGTGCTGGTTTACAGTCTGTGGACCTGTCATACCTTCCAGATCAACACTGAGTCACTGAGTCAAAGAATAGCACAGAATTAGTTTATTCTGAGATTTATGTTAAAGAAAGTTTTGACCACACATTAATGTAAAAGCAAATCTTGGTAGTTTTTCTTCATTCTTCATTTAAGGACTTTGCAGAGAAAAGCAGTTCCTCTATCAACATATTTTAAAAGATCCCAGCTTTTTTCTCTGTTATTTTAATGTTTCTGTTTAGTTCAAATGTCTTTTCAAGTTTGCATGCAACTGTGTAAGAACAAAGTAAAAAAAAAAGTTTCTTTAAAAATCAGTGATAAAAAAGGAAAATTAATTCTTGAACATAAACAGCTGGATTTTTAACTATGATAGAGCAAAATAAAAGATGTAAATCAGCATCCTAATTGGAAAAATTAATGGGAAGATCCTGAGAGTAGTTTATCAGAGAGAGCTGATAATTCCTTTTTGTCACAATGATGTCTCTAATGGCATCTTTCTAAATTATATAACCTACTTAAATGACAGACTTTGAGACATGATGCCATTCATGTAAGATACAGAAGCAGAATTCATGGAAGATGTGAAATTCACAGCTTTGCAACATCCAAGAATGCTATATAATACATATGCACTACTTTAGGGTATTCTCACAAACCTCTGTTTCTGCTTATTTTATAACTGCTGCAAAACAAAGCATCTTTTGAATATGCAGGGATAGTAATAAACCTAGGTCAGATGGAACTGTAAGATCATTCTAGTTGGTTTTCAGATAGTGTCCTGGAAGAAAGATCATTTGGAGTTTTAGGAAACAAACAAACAAAAACCACCTTATTATTTGCAATATAGAGCAGAAAGGATATTTAGTATTTTGTTTCCTTAATTACACTGCCAGTGCTAATATCCGAATGGGGATTAGATGATCAGCCTGACAGTTTAGTGTCTTCCTCTGTTTCACAAGATCAGATCCAAGCAATAGCATCATCTTTATTGAGAAATATAAAAGTATTTCACACCAACAGCTGCAGTCTATGCTGGGACATGTCCTTGTAGATGCTGAGAGTCTCCAGCTTTGGTGACATCAATGGGAACACAAGATGCTCAGCTGGACACATTCAAGGAGACAGCACTTGGCTTTTGTTCACAAGGAGCTCTCTGAATTGCTGATAACTTGTTCTTCCCCATTAGTACCTCCTGCAGAGTTGTCCAGCAGAGATCAGGCTGGGGTTTGGGGGTGGTTCCTTATATACTTACCTAGGTCTTTCCGTAATTACAATAATTTATTCTAGAAATAGATAGGACTGTTAGCACGAGACTTGCAGTATTTCTATATAGAAACATATATTGGCTGTAGGAAAAAAAAAAAAAAAAAGTAGAAAGTGTGTAGTTACAGATGCAGAGGCATTTTTCCCAACCTTGAACTCACTCAGGACATTACAATCAGGAGCAGAGCTAAAAGCACCGCAGCCCTAGCCTCTTGCTAGCTCCCTACCTAGTGCTGATAGCTCAGGCTGCTGCTGACAAAAACTCAGAACTGGTTCAAGCCTGTGTTTCTTGACTCAGGGCAGAACTTTTTGCAGCATAGATTAGGAAACCAAAGACAAGGATTCACAGATGACTTCAAACTACCTGGGCCTTGCGTGGAAAGAAGGGCAGTTGCTAAATTGGGCTGTTCACATTCATGTTGGGTGATTGTGCTTTGTCACAAGTGAGCTCACGTGTGTGTGTACACATACTATACTGAGATATACATTATAACTTCCTCTCACCAAAGGAGAAGAAATATGGCCCTACCAGCCTTGAGACATTCTCCTGTCAAAGTAATGTTGCTCCTTTCTTGATGCTGTGTCCATTCTCCTCATTTGCTGTGCTGCAATCCCATTCCCACGTGAGCTGCTTTAGAGGAGCATTTGTTATATCGACAGTTGCATGAAAATGGAAATGCACGTCTTCCTCCATCTGCCATGTAATCTTCCTAGAACACCCATCCATTCATTGCACGTAGGTTTCTTAAATGGAAACCAACTCAGAGCATGACCATTTCTTCATGTAATCAGCCTAATAATAGAAATTTAAATGTAAATTATTTTAAATGATATGTGGTGCAATGATTGCAAACATCAGATTTAAAGATGAAAACACAAGGACTTGAGATGAGCAGTAGCTTCAGGAAGGGCGAATGTACTGATCACAAAGCTGAAAAACAAACACATATTTCTGTCCTACATTCTCTACTCAAGGTGCAGAAAATGTGACAAGTGCTCCATCAATCACAGAATACTTGTGTGTTCTGCTATTGATGTTGAGCTCCTGTGTACTACTACACTGCTTATAGCTGAATTTGTTTTCTTGAAGTTCAAAAAGAAGCCTGCCCACCTCCCATTTCTTGAATGTTACTGTAGTTCAGTCTTCCTTTACAATGGTTTCTAAAAATCTCTCTAATGGCTTGGTGGTTGTTTAAAAACTGCAGAATTTATTTTAATCACCTTCTTTTCCTAGAATGTTTCTTCCATTGGAAGTAGAATCAGAGCCTCAAGGGTGCATCAGTTTAGAGAGATAATCATCCTTAACTAGTGCTGGAAACCTTTGGCCTCAATCTACATGTCTCATTACATACTGACATGTCAGAAAATATGGTATGGCCTGGAGGGATGAGGGGCTGACTTACTAATTTTGCTCTTTGAATGATGCACCTTCACAGTTGAGAAGAGGAGCACAGAGTTCTTTGGTGCACAGTTCATATAAAGCTCAAGGAACTAGCAGTTTTTATCTGGTATGTAGGATGAAGACACACAGTCATGTCTCCCACAGACCAGTCAAACCAGAATTCTCCAGCTGACCTGTCACCCTGCTCTGGACTCCTGTTGCAATGAGAGAATTTCACTGAAACAGAAAACCAGCTGAAAATCCAGTGGTCTCAGACATCCTAAAAATCCTCCCAGTAATTTCTGGATTTGTGTCTGGCTAAAATGAGCTGCAAATATTTCTGAGCATTTTTCTAAATGCCTAGAATTTCAGTCTGTAGTAGCAAACATTACAAACTAGAGGGATATTGCTTGAAATACTCGTAGTAACTAACAAGAAAGCAGGATGTGAAACAGATGCTCATCTTGGTCCTGGAAAGGAGAATTTTTCATATGTTAAAAAAAATACAAAACCAAACCAAAACAAAAAACCAAACAAACAAACAAAAAAAAAAAAAAAACCACAAAAAAACAGGACACAAAGGTGTAGGTTCAAAATTTGTTTAAAAGACTGTTTAGAGAAAAGGTGAGCAGAAGATTTGCAGACTGTCAGAACTCCACTGCAGGAGGCTGCTCTCTCCCTGTGCATCCCAGGGATGATGTTCTTTTTTCCAGATAAAAGACCTAACTCACATTCCTTGAATTTCTCTGCTTCTGCAGAGTCCCAAGATTCAAAATACGCCATAGCTAAAAGTCCCCATTCCTCTTCAAACCAGCAGTCTGTAGCAGCTCTGCCTTCACAGCTCCACTCTTGGTTCAGTGCTGACCTGGACGGAGCTGGGGAGGGAGCAGGCAGAAGGAGCCACAGGTGATGCAGTGCTGATGATAGACCATCAGGACTTTCATACAAGAGGCATCAGTGCTTCCCCAAGGAGGTTGTTCTATGGTTTCTGTTCTCCTGTTACAAACCTGAGCTGAGGAATCACAGCATCTGAATTCCCCGAAGGGACCCCAGCACGCATTTCGTCTGCTAGAATTCTTAGCCATTTAGAGCAGATTTCTTTTTTCCTTCTCCAAAACAGGTGTTCTCTAGTTTTATGATGCTGTATTTTATTGTCCATTGAGCAAAAAGTTCCAAATACCATGACTCTTCCTTTGCATTTACTGCACAGTTACATTGAAAGGAAATTTGTGATCATTAAATCTTGTTTTCCTCTTCATTGCAGCCTGACAATGTAGTTATTCACTTTTGGTTTTTGTTACTCTTGCAGCCACAAAACTCTAGGTGATGCTAATAGAGTTGCTGTGCTGTAAGTAAAAGCTGACTTTTCCTCATTGTAGAAAACTCCTTTAGCTTCATATTGTGACCTTTTGCAAGTTCTCTCCTCAGTGTTAGTCTGTTGAAATGTATCTATTTCAAATGCATGGCATTTGAAAACCAAGAATTCTACATATGCTATAATTACACTTATTTTTTCAAGGTCTGTGCTGCTCTGAAGTGCTCACATTAGGCCACAACCCAGCATATACTGTAAAGCAGCATCAATTTCTAAGGAAACAGATTAAGGTACTAAATATATTTGCTTACTAAATATTCAGCAATGAACCACCTAGAGTGAGCTATTCAGAGCAAAGGATTTTTACAGCTCCTACCAGAGCTGTTTTGGTGCATGCAGCCTATTGCACCCACTAAGGAGAAAGGGAATCCCATAGTGGGTAGTGGCCAAAAAAATGGATCCTTGTAATTTTGCCAGGCTACTCCAACAAGCCTTCTTCTCCCTCTCATAAGCAAGATGAAAGGATTTATCTGTTTACCAACTACAGGTCAGAATTCCTTTGAAATGTCTGGGTCTACTCTAGGGAAGAAGAAAAAGTTAGTACTTTACTTCTTTGCATAACCCCTTCTGTTAATCTTCTGCTACTTTTTATTTGTCAAGTCCCTTAAGGCTGTTTCTATATGCATCTAAGCACATCATAGTTTTCCCATTTACCAGTAATACTGGTTATTGTCTTCTTGAAAATACTAGAAACATTCTGTCCTTTGCCATTTCAGTGATGCACTAATCTCTTGCCTGGAATAGAAATATGAGGTGAGAACTGATTTTGCAACAGAGAGTAGGTTATAATTTTTTTAAAAAAGAGATTAAACCTTTTTGAATTCTGTTTCCAGCTTTTACACTGGATGGGCATGATTTGGCATGATTACATATCTTTGAATGAGGAGAGTACTTCAACATGAACATCACTTTAAAGAAATGGCCAGGAAAGTCTTTTTTAAGTGAAATGACTTCTATTAGGTACCCAGCCCTAAGGTAATTGTTCCTTCTGCTAAGCAGAAGGTGCCAACCTAAACACCAACCTCATTAAGTAGACCCATTAAAGCCAAAGACAGTTAGCATATTGATTCACTTCATATGAACATTATATGTTAAAAAAAACAAAACAAAACCCAAAACAGGATGTAAATACACAAGTTCAAAATTTGTTTAAAAGCCTGTTTACAGAAAAGGCGAGCAGATTTCTGGACTAACATGAGACCCCTACTGCAGCAGACCACTCTCTCCCCTGCATATCCCATTGATAAGCCCTCAAGTTTCCAGAGAAGACACCTAACTCACATTCCCTGAATATCCCTCTGGAGGAATTTAATGCTTTCCACTGATTGTCAGGGCCTCCTGTCTTAGAGACCCTTGAATTAGATATGGAAAGTTAGGCAGTGTCTTCTCCACTGCCTCCCCAGAATCATGTTCCACTTTTTTCTTTTTTGAAAAAAAGAACAAACCCACAGATGTGTTTAAAGTGCTGATGTGGCAATTACAGTCTAAGTTAACCTTTCTCAATAAAATCTTTAACTTAAGCAAACAATAAACCAAGTCTTCCAACACTAAACAAACGCTGTTCTTCCAGATAAGTTGAGCTCTCCTCTGCTTGAATGTTTCAACCCGAAAATAGTTCAGTTTATTAAAAAAGTGGTGAGACAGGTTCACACTGTGACTGTAGCTATATGCTTTCTCCTAAATTAATGACAAACCATTCTCTGCAGTCACATATTTTCAAAGAGCTATTTCAATGGTAGTGATATGACTTGAGGGGGGTAGTTAACAGACCTGACACATTTGAAGTTAATGAAAAGGAGTACATTATTTCTTTTACAGCAGTAGTCTCAGTAGCATCGGTAGCTCTATAATCCCATAGTGTCTGGCACATGCAAGGCATGTAACTGCAAAGCAACACCAAGGGAGAATCAGATTTTGCTCAGATCACCATTCACCACTACATATATGGACATGTTTCAAAAGCTCTCTGAATCCGGGTCTCAGTTATGAATTAAATAGTGTTATGGAAGGACAAAGGTGAGTTTGAAGCTTTTTCCATTTAAATGGCCTTTGCAGGTAAGGTAATTCAAGGCTCCCTTTTCCCAGGTGCAGCTGTATGCAATTTCCAGTCAATAAGCTGAGCAAATGGCATCTGCTTGCAATAAAGCAATCAGCAGCAGCCACAGCAACTGATAAAGCAGCAGAAACATGTCCTAGCAGGGATCACCCTATTCCACAAAAGCCTTCGGGGTCAGGTTTATGTAGAGGAGACCACACATGCACAAGGGAGTCAATGAGTTCCCTGTGGCCCCAGGGCTCCTGCTCCTCCCAGTAACACTAGCTTGGCAGCTGGCACCCTGGAGAAACCGGCATGAGGTGCAATAGGTGGCAGAAACCTCTGCTCTTGGAGGAGTCAGGCATGGGTGACAACATCAGGCTGCTCTCAGCAGTACTGGTGGGGGATGTCACCTCCTCAGAGCCAACTGCTTTTTTTCAGTCCTTTTCCACCATGCACAAGATGTCTTTCTGCAGCTCAGCTTCCTTTCCTGCCCCCTTATCAAAGACCAGTTGTCCTTTCCTCATTCTTTTATTCAGTTTTTTTTTTTTTAATTTATTTAATATACTTATTATAGGACTCAGGAGGCCTAAAGCTCTCTCACTATTAAATGATAAACAAAAAACCAACCTAACATGTCTCTTCTCTTAGATGGTTCCCATTCCCCCTGATATTCCTCAGCAGTCTTGTTATGACTCCTCTAAGACTGTGACATTGCTGTCTCACTACTTTGGTATAGAAAGGACCCAGGTATTTGTCAGCAGTATTATGCAAATGAGAAAGATGCAACCCAAGAATGGGCTTTTCCATTGAGGTTACCCATGAGCAAGATGTAACTTGAGAATAGAGTTGCCCAGGTTCTGGTGCCTTGCACCACTGGGAAATGAAACACATCAACCTATGGTGAGACTGGTGTCTCCTTGCATCAACATCAGATGCTGACTCTTCCATTGCACTTTCTCAGCCACTTGTGCTTGTGGTTATGAGTCTTAATCAGCAGTGAGGATCCAGTCCAGTGTTTGGTTCCCAAGCAAAAGTCACAGCAAAGCTGAATGAGGCAGGATCAGCCCCCTGGGAGTTTCAAAAACAGCACCCTTCATTAACTTCTCAGTGGCTGTGGTTTCTAGAGGAGAAAAATCATCTCTTTCAACATCTTAGTGAAAAAAAATAGTGAAATACATAGTCTTTGAAGTGGTGGGGAAGCACCATTACCCACTCACAGACAGCAGTCTGGCATTCATTACATGTGATAGGGAGGCTGCGTGCAGCAATGCATGTAAGGACACATTTCTTACAGACAGCAGGAAATGCACACGCTTCACGTGCACATGCCACGCAAGGTACTTTTCACACAATCTCCACTTGGAGACTACATCAACATTGTTTGCATTGGATACTACAGTTAGCCTGCATGGGGCCTGTTACCAAAGACGTTCATGAGGACATAGCTGCCTAGAGAAATATCACAAAGATATTTCACAACAAAATACCACAAAGATAAGGAGACTACATTTGACATCCAGAGCTTGACATCTAGGACTATCGTCTCCTTTTCTTGGCTCTGTGGGTCATTTGTTTCCCTGCTACAAATTCAGCAGAAAACTCACCTTGCCTGCACTGAACAGACATAATCCTACAGAACTGAGGATCAATAAGTTCACTTGAAAATTTCCAAATCGGAAGGTGCATGCTAGGGCTACGAGGCAATATCCCCTATGTTACAACCAGTGGCACTAAGGACAGCAAAAACATCATTTTCTCACAGGTTTCCTGGCTGGAACAGATGCAGGGAGAAGGATTAACATGCTTCCTATCTTCCCAAAAACTACACTCATCGAAAACCTGTTCAATCCCCCTGTCATCCTTTGCCAGCCCCCACTAAACCTCCCCACCTGCCTGTGCAGAGATCTGACAGGCTGTGGGATCTCAGGGGGGTGTGGGGAAGCAATTATGAATGGATTTTGGATCCTGGATGAAAGAGCTTGACAACAACTGCTCCAGCCTCTCTGAGGGGAACACAGAGAAGCCAGATCCTAATCTCCCAATCCTGTCCTGACAGTGTGATCTTGCGTCAGTCACTGCCATCCATGCATTCACATTTCTCCAGCACCAAGCAAAACCTCCTTGTGCTCATCTACCTACAGAAGTGTGGGCATGAGCATGGTTAATTAGTACTTGCACAGCACTTAGAGAACAAAGTAGCCTTATACTACCAAATATCTTCAAGTCAAAGTCACTTCTGGACAGACAGATTCAGAGATGGAGTTGGTCTATCATTCCCAAGTATTATTTTTTACCTAAATAATAGTGATTTCAGCCATTCCCAAGTTCAGAACCTGACGGTGACTGATTCTGTGACACAGATATTGAATCTGCTTTTGACCTTCATGGAAGCCATGAAAGCAGAAAGATTAAATACATATATTTATCAGTTCTCAAGAACCATTCCAGCAATGCTCGAAGTACAGAACAGTTCATGTTAATTACTGCATTATCTGTTTCACATGTTCTAATTGTCTCCCTGTGGCATACTGGGGAACAAAATGAAATTTTTGTAAGAAAACCCCCACAAGTGGTGTTTTGTTTTGTTCTGTTTCCCCCCTGGTTAAAACAGAAAGTATTTCAGCAAACTGTACTTTCTCAGCTTCCTTGCGATTCAGGCAGAGTCTGAGCTCCCCCTGCCGTTTCCAAAAAAATCAATGTATGGCTGAGTTAAAAGCTCTCAGTATTGAGTTTCTCTGGCCAAGGGCAGACCCTGGAGATCCCACTATTCGGTCTTTGGCTCAGGCTGCCACATGGAAAGAAATGAGTAGCTAGATTTTAGTCAAAGCCTATTCTTGTAGTCCCACCGTTGAACATGGAAGTACAGCTCTACATAAAAACAGCTATTTGATATGTGAGTCAGAAGAGAAGAACATTAATATGAGCCCAAAAATGTGTTGACCTTAAACCATACTCTAATCTATAGCCAGAAGTGGATCCAGCCCTTTTATAGTAGGCAGTACTCCCAGCAACTCTCCTAGGGCCAGAGCCAAGGCTGTGTGAGACTGAAATCACTACATCCTTCATGCAAATAGCAAATCTGCCCATTGAAAGAAATGCTTTATATATGTGAAAATATTCTGAGCTGAGGTTGTTGGAAGAAATCCCAATCCCCCTGCCAGAACTGCTCTAAGTCAACAGGGCACAGGCCAATACTAGGGATACCAACAATTTGGGGATGCTCACCTTGACAGAAGTGAACAGAGTCCAGTTATCATGAGCCAAGGGTTTCAAGTCCCATTATTAAAATGCCTCTGGCACCTGGGTGTGTGGTATGAATTCCCCTTAGATTAACCAGTCATTGCCCTCAGTCTTTTAATTCACTCATCAAAGAGGCAGACACCTCTGCACTGCTCTCCAGGGGAGGCTAAATTAGATGCTCTGAATCACCCTCTGGAAGAGCCCCTCATGCTGCCCAGACGGTGAGAATGTGGCAGATCCCAAACCAGCTGAGACACACCAGTGCCTTCAGCACCAGTCCTTGATCTCCCCACTTCATTTGGTGCATTTGAGAAGTGTCTTTTACTGATGTTAACCCCAAGGGGAGAAAAAAGACAGAAAGACAGAAAGACAGAAAGACAGAAAGACAGAAAGACAGAAAGACAGAAAGACAGAAAGACAGAAAGA
>JANHGN010009062.1:2144-15636 GCA_024605025.1 Megaceryle maxima
TCATGAAAAAAGAAACAAACTGAGGAAGAAGCAACCTTGGAAAAGGCAGTTTTTGGGCGGGGACCCGAGGAGAAAAAACTAGCAATAAAAAAAAAAAAAAAAAAAAAAAAAAAAAGTGGTCAGCATTCCATTGACCTTTCCAAGCCTATGGTTTTCTCATGATTCAGTTTATGTTATTCTTAGTTTGAGAATACAGATAAAAATATAGGCAGATCTGTCTCTTTTGTGCCTGAAAAAAGGTAACAGAATGTCATACTTAAGCTTCTTTGAGTCCTTGCAGCACATCTATACATTCTAGGACCTTTGTATGCTTAAACTGAGACTGAATTTGATCATCTGTATCTTTTTTTTTCATTCTAACGAACGATGTGAAACAAAAGACAAACTTTAAAATTCAATCTAGAAATTTAATCAATACCAGAATAGTAGCTACACTGCATTGGTTAAAACAATCAAGTATTACAAAATATATTTTTTTTTCCCCAGTTAAAACCCTAAAGGCTTTTGAAGGACTTTCAACTGTGCTGGACAATATAGGCCTGATGGTGTGCTCTTTGTCTTCTCCTGGTTGGTGACCATAACAGATCTGTTTGCAGATATTTCATCCTTGACGGTGATCAAACCATTTCTCTGTCAGTTGCAATGCAGATCCAAGCAGTTTACAGACTGCTTTGAACTTTTTATTGCATTAAGCTCTCAAGGATCAAAGATTTACAACAGATCTAGCTGTATGCCTTCCCCAAAATATCCATCATGCTGGAATGCTCAGGTAGTATATGTGTATAATGTAGTAGTATATCTAGTATATCTAGTACAGGTGAAGCCAATTCTACTCTCACACTTGAGATTTCTTTACAATAGGAAATGTGCATTGGAAAGAAAGCCACATTGCTTTGCATCATCAGAATGTAGGGTTACAAAGTTGAGAATCTGACCCAAGTAGCAAACTTTTGCATTTTATGTCTTCAGTGAAATCAAGCATTTAACACCCACTTCCCAACCTGTGGTAATATACCAACAACCAGACACAAATTTGATACTGAATTCACATACTGGGAAGTCAGTGTGGGGTTAATCCTCTTCTTGTGGTGATCCATAATACTGTCAGAATAGAAACAACATGGAAACATGGCTAATTTCCTGTGGTCCAGGGCATGTGCAGTAACAGATGACTACAGAAAAGTAGTGAGTAAAAATCCCACTTGTTGCATAACATCAGGAGAAAGTGTCTTGTTACAGGCATCTGAGCAAAGCATACAGCTGTAGAATATTGTTCAGAAGCTCAGCTGGGGCTGGGCTTTCCCAAGAGCTCTGCCAGTGTCAATGCCCAGAAGTGGAGCTCATATCCAAAATGCCCTGAGTGCTCTTGGCCCTAATTTCATGTTCATAAAGTTTTAATGAACTAAAACTTGAAACCAAAAAAAAAAAAAGACAAAGCTACCTGTTTTCACAAAACTCTTTCTAGTATTTCCCTGTCCCTCTTGTTAGTATCCTCATTATATGTACTAATAGTTATCAAAAGGCCTAACTAAATTTTTGACCAGTGTCTGGGCAGATGACAGTATGATGAGAGGTGAGTCCAGGTGTGGGCAAGGCTGGAATCTTGTTAGTGGGTTGCTGTGAATGGATTTCCAATATATAACTACACTTTTGGCAGTCCCTAAAAATACCCATGAGAGATGATTTGCATCAAGTGAGAACTCTTTCAAAATGAAATCATACTGCGGACTGCATTCTCAAATGAGCAAAAAAAATGGCTGCCTGTTTTTGAAAATTAACTTTTGCTTTTTCTATGCTGTTGCTCATAAAGTCAATTTCCATTATCCATGGAAGCCTTAGCATTAGAATAGACCATCAAAACCAGTACTTTAAGTCACTAGGTTTGATTTCACTTACAGTAAAAAGCTATGTTGGGAAATTGACTGGAATAGCTTTCAATGAGAGCCTTTTTCTTTTTATCTGAAGTGGATTAAGTTAAATTTGAAAGAGGGACAGAGGAAACACCTTCCATAATAAGAGTTCTCACAAAGGGTGTCACTTCAGAACAGCCACTGCACTTTAAAAGTGGAACTCCACTTTATTTTGAGATAACTTCTAAAAGTAGATAAGCCTGAGTTTCTTTCATAGCTCTGTGAACATGAAGGATCCTTAAAGTGGGTGTGAATGTGATTAAATTTGTCACCCACATTCCATTATAATTTATACCCACTTTCAGGCTACATTACACTGCCAGGAAGGTGAAAAGAGGCATTAATATGAGTCCCAGGCTATTTGTAAATTATATTGATCACTACGCTCTTACAGTCTGTATGGCTGTGGGTTTCACTGGTTTTGGTGTCAGCCCTCCACCCCCAAATTGTTGACTTTTTTTGGTGTTAGAGGAGGATGTTGCTTCCAAGATGTGGAAAAAACCTTTGCACTTGCAGGTGCTTAAGATCTCTAACTGGGAATCCCTGCTCTAAAATGGTCCACACTTATTACTGGCTGTGTTACCATAGCAATGTGAACTCTGTTTGATATGAACATTCTTCTCTACAATTACTACAGCTGATGAGCACAGTAATTATCATAGCTTCCTAAGGTGCACTTAAAATAGCAGAAGAATGGGAATGCATTCTTGAAATATATGGTACATTCTTTGCAGGTTGTCCTGAAAAATGTCTCTCAGTGGGAAAGTTCAGCTTATTTTATCTGGTTACAGATGAGATATTTAAGTTTTTTCCAGGATAAAGGTTATATTGGGACAATATACAGCAATAAGCATAGAAAATATCCAGTTACTGTGACACAGCATGATTTATATTATAATTGCTTAAATCGTCTTACTGTTACTAGTTCTACATAGCCCCCAGACATGACAAAACAGACCCAAGAGCAACACAAATTGGTGTCACACAGTGGAATGACTTAACTATGAGTTTTTCAATATCAGAAAAAGTAGTACCTGCAGTACACTACCAACCAAAAGTGTTGCAGCTTCATAGGTGAGAAGCTGCTAAAATAGACTGAATGCAGTTGGATTTTTTTCATAGCAGAATGGCAAACACCACCACACCACCCCCCCTCCAAATCCTCTCAAAGAAAACTCGAAAGCCTTTGTAGATCAATGTTTATACCAGTGGAAAGTGTGTTTTCAAGATCTTAAAGGTTCACAAAATCACTGCTACATATCTTTTGCAGCTACTAATTTCCCTCAATATATATATATTTAAACATAAATTTTCAAACTGTGATAATGCCTGATTTATTGAAAAGGAGACATAAGGTACAACTTTGTTCTATCTAGATTTTTTTCTCAGTTTAAGTGATGGTGAGCTCTAATAGCAGTTGCTACACTGCCAGGGAGCTGCTTATCTTGTCTTAACCTATGAGATGAATTACTACCTCTATATTACATATGATGATAACACCGCAGGATTTCTCTCTGTTGGGTGAGCAGTCATCAACAGTTTTAGCAGAAAGATCATCTGTAAATTAAAAGTAAGATATTGAAGAAGGCATCAGCTGGACAGATCGAGAATTTGCCTTCAGAAATGATGAGTGTTTATTAATTCAAGACATAAGCAGATTAACTGATAGGATAGTAATCAACTTGTAACTGAAGAAAACAGCTGAGTAAAAGTGACGCATTGTAAATTGTTTGGGGAAGGTGAAGGGTGATACCTGAGAATGCTAATGATTTGTCTAGCCATAGTTGCATGTGCCTTGATTCAGATGTATTCTCACTCTGACAGATTAGATTTCTGAAGATAATGTCTAGTATCTTGTGATTTGTGTGTATGCCAATGATTTTTTGATTATTATTATTGGAGCACCTTCATTATCAGATTTCAAAGCTCTCCATTTGCTGCTTTTTTCTTTCCACAATGAATACAGTAGTGCGTACAATATTTTTGGAACTTTCTAGCCATAAAGGTATGGATTAAAGGGGTAATAAAGAGGTATTGAGATATCAGGACTACCAATACCCTATCAAAGTGTATTGAGTTATGAATTACCTTTCTCGTTGCAAAATGTTGAATGAGAAAACATAGAGGTGATCCTTTATTCAAAAGAAAAGTCAACAACTATTCCATATGTGAGATCTTTGTGAATAACCTGTTTTGCTCTGTCTACACTTGCATTTAATACAGAGGTAATGACCTCAAAATAGATGTAATAATGTAAAAGTGAACCTTTTTAAGACATAAAAAAGCAGAAGGTACCTATTGACAGTGCCTATATTTTGTGCTTTACTTCTATCCTGAAAACACGTACTCTGTGGTCAAGGATAGCAACGCAGGCCAAAAGCAAATGCTCCTTCCACTTATGGCGGGATGTACATGCCTTTAAATATGTTTCATTTTCTTCCAGGATTCATTAAATGTGTAAAAATGTTAGTAAGTGTAGTAATAAGACAAAAAACATAAAGCGTACATGGAAGAACACCTACTCTCATTTACACCCACTGATAATTATTAGAGAAAGAGCAAAAGCTCTTGAAAGTTAGTATAGGTAAGAGTGTGTATCCAAATTAATACAAAAGGGAACCATGTAATCTGCAGCTTGAGGACTGGTTGCAAGCCAGGCTATCTAGACTTCTGTTGCACTATAGACCAAAGTGATTATATTTGCCATCCCACTCTAGGGATGTATAAATAGACAAGCAGTGGGCAGTGGTTGTCTCCTCGAGCAGCCAAAGAGCAGGAATTTGCATGAAGGTTTATGGAGTTGCTGCTATAAAAGTAATCCTTGTTCCCTCACTTGTATTGTAATTTCAGGAAATATAATTAAAAATGTATTAGATTTATAATTTTGAAGTTTATTTCTATATTTTAATAGACATAATCAGTCATTAAGTACCAGCCATTTAGTGTGACAGGAAAACAATTCTCTCGCCACAACATCCTTACGGTTTTGATATCTTTTACAATATCCTGATGTGTACATAACCTTGTCATGTGTTACAACATAGACATAATTCTCTGGATATTGCTTTGACTTGCTTTTGCTCTGCTCTTTTTGACTGCTCTTTGAGTCACAATTTGCATTATTAGAGACTTTCTGTAGTATATCATTGATTGTTCATTAGACTTACTAAAAGGACTTTAATAATTTACACATCTGAGTCATTATTTTCCATTTGTACAGTATTGGCTTCATATGTTCTGTTTTGATTTCAGATAGCGTATATCATTGCTTTGGGAATCTCTTTTCCATGCAGAATGTAGATTTCTAGTGAAATCTTCTGGTTTATTAATGTGATTATACATGACATTTTTCCTGCTGCTTTCTTAATTTCCTGGTCATTGGCAGAGTGTCTAAAATGACAATATACTTTGAGCTCAGCCCTGTGTGCTAATGTTCTTCTTGTTATATAGGTAACAACATGTACATGGATATTGAATCTCCATTAAATCACATAACTTCCAGAAAATGTCAAATACTGCCTTTTTTATTCAGAGTGAGCTGTGTGAAAAGTTGTTTCCAATGAGCTATGTGTTTGTTTGTTTTAACATTCCCCAAATTTTCCAATATAAAAATCTTGTGAGAGCCAGTATTGAGTAAGTTAGTCTGTCTGTGAAAACTTTTTTGTGTGCAGAGTGTGGTGGAAGCACTGGGCTGTGAACCTAAAAAGAGAGTTATGATAGATGCAGCATTTTCTGTCTGTCTGCTGAATCAGGCGTCTGTGGTTGCATGTACTATATAATCTGTATATAAACTACATAAACTTCTATGGCACTTTGTCATGAGGTTCTTAGGATGAAATGGCCTCAGTGACATCTTCAGAAGGAGAAAACAATAGCAGTCTTACACTGCCCAGTAAGTAAATGTCTTCATAGGATAGGCCTACTGCCTATGTTACAGTGGAAGATTGTCCTCACTGTAATTTCATCTGTCAAACTCCTTTACATTTCATCCAGCCTCTATGTCCTCCTTTTCAGTTCTACTATTTGGAGACTTCCAGTACTTTATTCATTTATCCATATGAACCTGTTCCACAAACGGAGCCAAAAGAAGTTCACCAGGTTCATTATTTTTCATCAGCTTACCTGATACTGGTTTCAGAAACCTAATGAATGAGTATACTAACGTCCATTTAACTACAACGTGCCTTCAACATATTCTTCTAACATTTCCTTCAAATTAATTTTATTTAAAAAATTTCTAAGTAAAAGGCATTTTTTAATATAAATTTAATTAGTCTCATGCTTTGAGCAAAAGGTTAAAAAACCATAGTTTAGTTTTGACTCTGTATCAATACCCGGAATACCCAGACATTACAGAAGAGACGAATGGCAGCAGCGATCTGGTCCACAGAAAGGGTTCTTTCATACAGTATTGCCCAGCAGAGATGCAGGAAATCCTGCTTGTTAGACAGGGCAAAACTGGCTATGTTTTAGAAGGAAAGCTTTGAACACTGTATGCAAAAGAGACTCTAAACTCCAGATTTTCAGTCATGCTATTACCAGAGTGGTTGTGGGAGGGCCACACTGAACCCCAAGTCTACCTGCATCTCACCACAGTTGTTTCTTGCTGCTGCTCTTACAATGCTCCAGAAGCATCCCCTTTATCCACCACTTACTGGGAGTAAATGTAGCCTTTTTCCTAACTTTTGCCATGCATGTGATTGTATGCACCTTTTTAAAATAAACAAGACAATTTTGAATGCTTCTCTACCTAATTATTTCAAAGTAGCTGCAGATATATTGATGAGTGAAGGGGTAAATTAAAATTTGCAGTACTCATTGATAGATTACTTAAGTGAATGTAGATTCCTGATTCTCCTGTGCTTTGATACTTGAGTAATTACTCAGTCCAACGGTACTATCACAGTCTGAATGGTGTAATGTATTATTAGATACTATATGACTACTATATATGGCTAGGAGAGGCTGATCTATGGTAATATGAAGTTAAACAATTTCTTACTGCATCCAGGACATGTTCATAATTTATAGTTGCCTTGAGTAATTTTTAACACATGCATCACTTTTTCTTGTGATTATCCATTAGGAAAATATGTGTAGTTTACTAACTTTAGGCAGCTTTCCTTCTTATTTTACTTTTTTTTTTTTTTTTTTTCATTCATCAGCCCTTCTGTACTATGTTATTACTTGCAAGAGTAAAAATTTTCAGCTGTGGCCCCAAGCAAAGTGCTGTTAGCTTTGAAATTAAAGGAAGCAAATCTTCATCAAATGCCAAGACAGGACTGCTGTGGTGTTTTGGGAAGGATTACACATATTCACTGAACTACTGTGCTATAAAACATTCATCACTTTCAGAGGAATAAAAATGACAAAAGACTGAGTAACAGTGACTTCAGCCTTGTGCATGGATAATGCAGGGTTAATGTTGAACTTCTGGAGCACCCCACGTGTCCTTTACCAAACTCCCAACTTCTCTTCCACACGCCTACTTAAGATCATAAATAGAAAAATGAAAATTTTTTAAAACCTTTAAAATATAACTATGCTCTTAAATTTACACATAGTTTAATAAAACCATTGCCTCTGCCCCCTTTGGAGTATATTTACAGTTGCTTAGAATTACTGCTAGAACTTTGTCTTTTTCTGTATGAATTACGTGACCATGCTAAGGAGCATAAAATATCTTGACAAATGATAAAACTAAATTTCAGTACTATGAACTGGTTTTGGTACCAATTTAGAATGCCTGATTTTATATTAGATCCATTAATTATTGTTAATTGGCTGATAATGGTTAAAGAATTGTGGGAAAGAATATGGTTATGGAGACAGAAACCATCTGAATCTTTACTGAAGTCAGTAAGAAAAGTTAAAATAAAGGAACAGTACTAGTACTTGCAAAGACTAGGTTAAGAAATATATTTCAGTCAAAAACTTGTTAAAGACAGTAGATGTGCTTCCATTGGCTGTGAGCCTACATGATCAGGCCTGTGGAGAGTCAAATACTTAACAGATACTTCTTGCTCTCTTGTAATATGAAAATAACAAAGCTTTAATGTTCTCCACTTTTAAAAGTGGAAGCATTCAGATTGCAACTCAGTAAAAAAAGTTTGGTAACACAAAATGTAAATACATCAGGGAATTTGTCCAAGTGAGGAAGAACATTCTGTTTTGTTCATGTCTTTTGTCATTTATAAAGACTATGTTACCTGAGAAGAAGAAGAAGACTTCTAGTATTTATTGTATTTTGAAAGCTAAACCTGTACAAGATTTTTATTAGCACTTGGAAACTTCATTGTTGAGCAATGTTAGTACACTCTTGGCTTTTGTGCAGCCATTGTGTCCTGTAGATAAATATTAAAGATGATTTCTTTTATTGCTTTTGACAACAAGAAAACCGCAGTTTCCTGATTTCAACATTATTTCACCTGAAGTACCTTTCCTAAGTTGATTACTGGTTTAGTTGAAGTGTGTTTTTTTCAGAAGAGAAGGAACATATAGAAATAAATAAAACAAATGGAAAATATTTATGAAAAAGACCTTCTGTGTTATTCCTTCCTACTTTGGCTACAGAGTAAAGGAACAAACCATAACCTATTCTTAAAGAAAAAAGGTGAACATTGAATATTAGCCTAATTAACCTGGAAAAAAGAAAAGAACAAAAAAAGGCTTTGAGAGATCACCATTTCTGTACAGCAGTTATATTCACCAGGTAACCAGCCTTTAGGTTGACCTGCTAAAAAATGATAGATGAGGAAAACAGTGAAGAATTTTGTAGTCTGCTGTTTTCTCCCCTTTTCTATTTCTTATTAGCCTAAAATATTTGATTTAAAATGATTATTTTGTCTATGAGAATTCCGGGGTTTTTTGCACTTGTTCTTATACCTGGAAAATATCAAGAATGTTGTATTTTTTTCCCTGTTTTGTTTAATGGTTCCTTGGAGAACCTAGTGATGTTCGTGATCTCTTATACCCAGTGTTCAAAAAAGGTTACTTCACAAAACTTGAATGGTCATTGTTTGCACATTCTACTTAACAGTAAGAATATCACATGTTTGCAATTTGGGGTCTTAGGTCTTAGCCAAATGGTAAAAGAGTTTAATCTATAATAATAAGCTTTAGTTTAATATTGTGTAATTTTTAAATGTCAAATAAATGTTAAAAAAACCAAAGGATAACAGGTTCAAACCCTCTGAATAAAATAAAAAAAAAAAAAAAGAAAAAAAGCTATCATTTTTCTACCTGTTTTTAATTGCTTTGTAGTTAAAATTGAATGAAAATACTAGGTTACTTCTCCATCGATTTTTTTGTGTGTGTGTATAATTTCTAGCTTGAGAACTGAACATGAAGAGGAACAGTGTGTGTGAGGTAGAAGCTGACTTTACACAGTTTAAGAAATTAAAAGAAGATATAAGCCCAACTTTTATCTCTGTTTATAGATTTTGTTAATATTCTAGACTCAGGTAAAGCAAGATAAAATGGAACATATTAGTTATATTGCAATTTAGAATGCTCTGGTTTCCTTGTGTGCCTTTAGAGAAATTCACTTGTCAATTGTTTGATGAAATACCCTACACCTTCCTTCTCTGTAGATGTATGTAATAGGTCTTCAGTGTCAGATATTATATTTGCTAGAGTTTTAAGTTGGTGAAATTTGTGGTATTTTATGAATACTTTACTGGAAAACATTTTTGCCATTATTTGCTTAACTCATCTATTTTAGTTACGGTCCTGCCATGAACTACATTAATATATTTACTTTTGTATCTGAAATCTTCTTTTAAATCCATACATTAGTCAACTGAACAGTGTTCTCACCTTTTTCTGTTTCTGAGACTTCCTCTATGTACCATAGGAAGAAGTTATAAATACTGCGGGAAAAGGAGAAGTAATGACAAAACCTAACCTTAGACCAGCACGCTTGCTTTGCTAGGATCCCTCTGTGGTCAGTGAAGAAAATCAGCCCTGTCTCCTCAGAGCAAATGCCTTCATCGGTGACCTAACTGTAGACATCCATTAGAATGTGACACCATGGTCTCCTTTCATCTTGCCTGTGGCTGAGCCTTCCTGCCATCCTGACGCTGGTGGCACAGTCCATTTGCCAGGTTGTGCAGTTGTGAGTTTGGTCTGATCAGCTCCCTGATCCAGCTAAAAGACAGCACTCAGTGAAAAAAAAAAAAAAAAAATTAAAAATTCTTTTTAGTCAGCTCAGTACCACAAAACAGAGCAATTACTACATTCAGCATATGTGCGGTGTAAGGATATTTGTGGGGTACTGAAGGGGGGGGCAAATATCTTTTTCTTTTGATTGCAGTTTGTAGCTCACAGTTAGATCAGATAAACCATGCTGTGAAAATGTCACTCCATTTAGACATTCCAACTCCCTTACACAGGAATATATCTCTCCATTGAAGGATACTGGTGAAATAGATTCAGAAGACTAATGTTATCTTGTAAACAATCTTCTACTTAAATACAGTAAAATATGGAAACATTCATCATCATTCACTCAGAAGACCTGCATGTCTACATAGATTTATACCTTTAGTTGCATCTGACAATGCAAAAACCCAAACAAGAATTTGTCATTACTGCTTAGGAGAATCTATCTTTCTTAATCAAACTCAGATGAATAGATACTTTCTGAAGAAAGACAACCAAAAATGCTGGCTAGTAGCCTAGAGCATTCTTCTTGGCTTTTTTTTTTTTTCACCACCATCAGAGGCTGTCTCTGATCTCTCATGGAGAGAAATGTGCAGTGAGAGATTTAGTGGATCCAGATGCTGAAACAGGAGACACTCAGATACATCTGTATGTGGAGGAAAGACTGATAATGGCTGAATGAAACTATGAAATGTGTAGGCAAAAGAGAGGAGAAACTGCTCAGGCATGCAGAAGAGAAGAGGAATAGTAAAAAGGAAGAGGTACAATGTGAAGGAGAAAATAAAATTAAATGAAATAAAGTCAAAGCAAAAGATGACCTATATATTCATACACATAAATATACAAATAAATAACTCGATATAAAATAAACACATATAAATATGTATTTCACATATATAGAGAGAAAGAGTGAAGACAAAAAAAGATTATAGAACAATGTTCTCTCCTAATCATATTCCTTTCACATGAAGATCAGCCATAGAAGACAAACTTACCTAATCAAAATCATCTACGGTTTCCCACACAGATGTGCTGATCAGTCTTATGAATCTCCCAAACTCATTGCTTTTTAGCAATTTTCTTAAATCTAAGTTTCCTTTTGACCTATGTGAAAAATAATTTTTTGACATCTATTTTCTTCTCATCTATCTATTCCAATTAAAAGCTAAGATTCTGGAGGTTATTTGCTTCCCAACCATCATCACAAACTGGTAATAGTTCGCCATATATTTTCACTTCTCTGACAAATGGATATGCTTGATATTATCAGAGAAAGGTATAGAGCAGTTGCCCTCTGAAACTTTGTGAGGTTCTTGCTCCAGGCACAGCACATGCCCAGATAGCTGTGTACCACTAGTGACAATTGTCCTATGCAAGCTGCACAGGACAATTCAAGATAGTACGGAAAAGAAAGGTTCATTTTATCCAGACTTAGTCAAAAAGTCCTCAGAAGTTGTCATTTGAAGTTATTAAGAAAAGGTGTTAGAATGTTGCAGTTAAAGACTTTTTCCTACTGATTAAAGGCAGATAAAATGGCTGTGCTTAATATATCAAATCAAGTACATTGTAAGTGCACAAGTCCATCAAGTAAGTGATACTAGCAAGTCATGTGACTGAAGAGAGCCAGCCATGTGGAGCAAGCCAGCTGGTGCTGGTGGTGTGACTTCCATACCATGTGTGTTTCAGGAACCCTTCATGCTCACCTGGTTTCTTTGTCCCTGGAATGCCCATGAGAGTTTCAGTGGCCAGATGGGCATCCCTGAACCATTTTGTTTGTTGTCCTTCACAAGGAGGCCAGTTCTCACACTCTGAATGCTTTGTGTTGTGAACCACGGTTCAATGAGAGACAATCAGGAAATAATTCCCAAATTGAATATCTGATCTTAACTGAAAAACTACCCTTAGTGCACATTAGGTAGGTATAAAATGATATTATAGATACAAAACATGGTGAAAGTGGTCTTGTAGTGTGTATTTAGGTTCATGTGAGAGATGCAGACATTATATTTCTGAGGAGAACATGGTGTAGGATTGCTTGGACATAGCTATCAAATTCACCTGGCCTTTGGTTCAATGGCTTCAATTTCCAAAATATCTTCCTGAAGCTAAGACTTTACTTAGCTTGACTCCCAATGTAGTAAAGTATTTTTTCTGTATTCTGTAAGTGGATTGTAAGAAGCTGGAGACATGCTGTGTTTTACAGTGTGGCAAAATAATAACTCTTATTGAATTGTAGTATTCTGGGGCTTGTGGAATTACTTCTGAGCATTCCAGAAAGTTTATTATAACTATCTCTTCTCCAGTCCAAATTTTGGACATTTTTGAAATAGTTTTGTGTTTTGGAGCTTTGTAGCAAAAGCAGCGTAATCTTAGCAAACTGGTTCAAAAGAGGTCCACAGTAACTTTCTTATTTTATGTGGATTCATATCCCCCAAGTTTTGCTTTGAGTAGTGAGTTCAAAGAAACCAAAAATTCAAAGGAAAACTCCACCCATATCATTGAATTTTGTCTGGGGAACTTTTTTCCCCTTTGAGTCATAACCAGAATAATAATGAGTAACAACTGGTTTCCACCCAAACTATGAATGACCCGTTTTTGCTAAAACTTAGGCCTTCTCTATCTGGGAGAGCTATAAATCTTGGTGACAGTTTTGGTAGACCAGGTTTAAATGTCAGTCTTCCTCTGCAAGCTTGATATAAAGAATTATTTTCTTTATCTTTTTCAGCTGCAATCTGCATATAATTGGGATAATCTGTTTTACATGGCTTTTTAAAATTAGTTAGTTTTATAGGAAGGATGATTTATTCACTTTTTCTCCTATAATATTTTTCTGTATGGTATGACTTCATCGTCAGGTTAGGAGTACTAAGTATGGCTTCTTTCATAGTCTACTGCCAAACAAAATATTTACAAGTGCAACTAAGGGAAGAGAGACTCTATGACTGCTACAAATTTATTGCTGGCTACATAAATATGTCATGATTCTTAGTGGTGCCATGTCTAATTTAGACCAAATGTAAACCTTTGTATAGAAAGTGCTCTGACATCCCAGTTAAATATGCAGGAAGACTAGATACTTGTATGGAAACATATGATCTCATTCTAAGACCTAACTGTTAGTACCAAATTGCCAAAATTCTTTGGGGAAGAGTTAAAAGTCAGGCATTCTTCTATGAGGGTCACATTCATGCCCCATATCTTTGTTTCCTTTGGTTTCATGAACCTTTTCAACAAATGTATTTCATATGTATATTGAAACCTTTAGGGATGTTGTGTGCATTTCCATGGGAAGTAAATTTGTCTTTTTTTTTTTTTTTTTCTTTCCTTAATTACCAGAACTATAATTCTTGAGAAACTTTTTTTTTTTATTAACTTCACTTTTTGGGTTGTTTGTTTTTTTTTTTTTTTCCCCTGTTTTT
>JANHGN010009063.1:0-12571 GCA_024605025.1 Megaceryle maxima
GGCTTTCAAACCCCTCCAGGGATCACAGGGACTCCACCACTGCCCTGGGCAGCCTGGGCCAGGCCTTGCCAACACTTTTGGGCAATTTTTTTTCCTAATATCCAACCTAAACCTCCCCTGGCACAACTTGGGGCTGTTTCCCCTTGTCCTATCACGTGACTTAGTCATGTGGTCTCCATCCTGAACCGCATCAGGGAAATTGCTCCAAGACCTTCCTCCTGCAAGAAGCCTTCCTTCCTCAAAAGATGCCTCCAGGCATGATGGCAGCCTTCCCCATGTCCCTAGACCCATCTCTCCTCTTACATCTTTTACCACCCTTCTAGTACCTCTCCCTCCTTTGCTCTCCTCTTTTGGAAACCCTCCATTCATGCCCTTGGGTGATCCACCTGTGTGGGTCAGGCAGCAGTCAGCAGCCATCAGCCACGGATCCAAATGAATCTTGCCAAGGCTTGTGGTTGCCTGGGGATCTCCTGGCCTTGTGTTACCCTCACTCAGCTCAACCAGCCTGGATAAATACCACAGCAGCAACCTGGAGAGGGGCAGATGGAGGTCCAGGAGGGGCAGAGAGTGAGAAAAGCTGATTCCTGGCCCATCCACCCCTGATTTTTAGATAGTCTTCTTGTTGTGGCCTTCAGCACACCTCACTCCTCACCCACACAGCCCAGAAGATAAAAGCAAATCGACCAGATCATACCAAAAAAGCAATCCTCCACTTGCAGCACTGATAAATTAAAAGCTTCTTGGCCTCTGAGTGAAAGGAAGTTTTCCCACACAATAGCTCAGATCCCATTAAAGCAATGACAAGCAACCACTTTCTGCTTCACTTAAAATTTAGCCAGGAGGGAAAATATTACTTTGGGTGGCAAGAAGAGATTGCTTTTAATTGAAACTCTTTCTGCGCTGAGCTGCTGTTGACACTTAGTTTTCAATTAACAGTTCCACGGGTTTTAGTTCAGTTCTGCGAGTCAAGGCTGTAAAGTGAGAAAAAAAAACCCCCAAACAAATCAATACAAATCAGAACTTCTGGCTAATCTTGGAGAATTTCAAAGGCATTTAAATACAAGTCTGTGTGTTTGCTTCCTTTTGTATCCTTGACTCAGTGGTGTCCTCACCAATGTCACCTTCGTGAACCATTGAAGTATTAAGGTTGGGAGGCATCTCTGAGGTTCCCAGTCCAACCCCTTGCTCAGAGCAGGGACAACTTGAAAGTCAGAGCTGGTTGGTCAGAGCCTTGCCCAGGTCAGAGTAACACCTCCAGCAGTGGTGGTTGCACAGCCTTGGTGGGAGGTTCAGGACACTGGGGGGTTGCCTGCAGCTGGGGTGTGACCAGCCCAGGGATGGGAGGCACGGCCACGCATCCAGCCAGCATGGCAGCCTGGGACAGGGGTGGGAAGAAGAAATCTTTTAATAGGGAAAGACGTAAATCAGATAAAATCAGGCACAGATTTAACAGTATTGCACTAAAAATACTCTTTTTTGGGCAAAGAGGAAGCGCTCGTGTATATATATAAAGCCAAGAATTTATTCTTGATATAACTGAAATCACAACTATCTCATCATTACTATTCCGTATCTAACAGAGAAAAAAAAAGTAAATGCACTTATTTTCTACTCCTTTTCCTGGGGTTTTGCTCACCCTTCCCTGCCCCACTGGGTCCTGAGTGGTTTCACTCTGCTCTGGGGGGTGTTATAGTAGTTCTGCTGCATTTGGAGTCCTTCACCAGGAGGAATATGATGTCCGTGTTACTGGTTTCTTACTCTAGGCTCCACATGAGGTCAATCTGGCATGTTTGCTGACAACTTTTACACAAGCTTAGGGGATGTTTTGGGATGAGGACACAGTTTCAGGAGAGTTTTGAAAGCCTCAGAGACCTAGCTGAGCTCAGCTGGTCAGAGATGTCAGGGGTCTGTGCCTTGTTTCAAGGACTGATGACTTGATAGGAAAGTAAAAATGTAAGATAAATCTTTTACCATGCACAAAGAGATTTTGCAAGGAGGATATGCACAGCTCAAGCCTTCAAGGCAGTTAGTTATTGGCCTTTACCCAGTTCAGACTAAGGAGTTTCAAATTCATCATCCCCAAGACACACCAGGCTCTGCTGGCATCATCCAGGTGGTGGCCTGAGCTCCTGGAAATACCTCCTCAATGCTGTTAAGCTGTCACCTTCCAATTGTCTGCTTTTACTCTTTGTATTTTATACCTTTTTGTATGATTTCCTCCCCCCAAATCGTCAAGCTATCAACAACTCAGAGGTCATGCTGATATAGGAACAGATACAGATATCTATTTATGGATATATAGCAGATACTGAAATAGAGATTTAATCCACTTCCTACAAGATGTTCCTATGAAAATCCACCAATGTACAAATGCATTTGTACCCACCACAGTCCTGTGGGTCATGTCCAGCCCTGGGCACCCCCATATGGCAAAACCCATGGTTCCCAGACCCTGGCTCAAGGACCCTGTGTTTTTCCAGACATACTTGTGATGAGCTTGGACGTTATATGCCAGACTCAGGGAGTGACCTGGTGAAGCTGGCTTTGCCCCCATGCCAGCAATATGCAGTTTTGGCCTCACCTTGAAGCCACCAACCACCCATTAAGTGACTCGCTTAGCTTTGCAGTCACCTTCCCATCTGTGTTCTCAAAAAGCATCAAAAAATACTAATAAATAAACAAAAATAAATAAACAACTAAGTAAATTTAAAAAAACCCAACATTTTCTGGGAGTTTCCTCCAGCATCCTTACACATGGGAGGTCATTCCAAGTCTAACCCATTGGGATTGCTCCAGCCAAGACCAGCAGGTTAGCTGAAGCAACATTTGCTTCCAAGAAGCCCCATCACAGGAAAGCCAGACAGAGAGGAGCAGCCCCTACAAAGCCAAGCCCTTAAACCCCAGCTCATGGCAGGGAGTGGTCCAAGCAGCAGTCAGCAAGTCTTCCCCAAGACATTAATCTTCTCATTACAGCCTGATTTAAGCACTAGAGCTTTTATTGTCTTCAGTCCCTAGAGGTCAATAAAAGGAATGTCCTGATTCTTGGGCAATTTATTTGACTCGATGTAATAACATTTAAATGGGCTATGAAGACAAAACAAGATGCTCTGTGCTTAAGTCTATCCAGAGGCTGCTTTTGTCCCTTTCTTTTATTTTCTTTTTTTTTTTTTTTATCCTTGGTGATAAAAGTGTAAGTTTCTCAGGTCCTTCAAGCTACTTGCTCTAATATATTACCCACCACACTAGAGATAAGTGCAGCTCCATCTCCTAAATTTTGTGTGGGTTGTTCTTTGTTATTTTGGGGATGCTTTTGGAGAGGGCTGAAAAAGGGAAAAGTTGGGTTTCTTTGTGGATTTTTCCTTCCCTTCAGTAAAATAAGAAATGATTTACATTGTGCTAGTGAGGCTAATGTACCATAGGCAGTTACACAAGCTTAAAACTGGCCTTGCTCTTGATCTAGATAAACTGCCTACCCTACTGCACTTCCAGGTGGCATTTCAGCTCTCTAGAAATCAGACGTCTGGATCCTGTCACCAGCCCTACCAGCAGCTCGTCTCGTGTCCCTGCGAAGGTCACTGAGGCTTAGATTTGGGTGGGTAAAACTTGCCATTGAGCCGTGTCTTACTTTGTGAGAAATCTGACAGGAATAATCTGGGAAGAGGATCGAGCCACTTGGAAAGCTACTGACATGCTCATCTGCATAGCAGAGCTGTGATAAGTCATTAAAATTGACTCGGTGAATTAATTCTTCTAATGATTTAATGGAGAGAAAGAAGCCTGTTATCGAAGAGCTCGGTGGGCTGCAGGGAGATGTGGATGTGCACAGACGAGTTGCCTGGCACCACTCAGCTTCATCTGCAGGCTGAGGGGATCTCCCATCCCTGGAGGGTTTTGGGAAGAGAAAGACACTGAAGAGCATGAGATCAGGTCCTGTGGCAGGAAGGATCTGGATGGACCCCAGGGAAATGTTCCTCCAGCTGCTGCATGTATCAGAATTGCAGAATAACTGAGATGGGAAGTTGGCTTTGAAGGTCTCCAGTTCAACTTCCTGATCAAAGATGGGCCATCTTCTAACTTAGTAGATCACCCTGGGCCACACTGAGCAGAGTTTTGAATATCTCCAAGGATGGAGAATCCACAGCCTCTCTGATCCTCTTGTCCTATGTTTGACCAATCTCAAAGTGAAAAGTTTTTCCTTCTGTTTTTTTAATTTTTTGTTGCCTCCTGTCCTTCCCTGTGCACCTCTCAGAAGAATCATAGAATGGTTTGGGCTGGAATAGACCTTAAAGATCATCTCGTTCCAACCCCCCTGTCATGGGCACAGACACCTTCAGCTAGACCAGGCTGCTCAAAGCCCCATCCAACCTGACCTTGAACACTTTCAGGAATGGGGTTTCTGCCACCTTTCTGGGAAACCTGGTCCAGTGTCTCACTGCCATCACAGTAAAGAATTTCTTCCTTATATCTCATCTAAATCTTCCTTCTTTCATTTCAAAGCCCTTGTCCTATCACTACAAGCCCATGTAAAAAGTCCCTCCCCATCTTTGTGACCAGCCCCTGTAAGCACTGAAAGGTCCCAAGGTCTCTGCAGAGCCTTCTCTTCTCCACGTTGAACAGCCCCATCTCCCTCAGTCTGCCTTCATAGGCAAGAGTCCATCTCCATCTTCTCTATAACCCTCATTCAGTGGTTGTAAACACCACTTAGATCCACCTTAGACCCTTACCTATTCTCCACCAATTTGTCACCTCTCCTGAGCATGCTTGCAACCAGCAAGGGGATGTTGGCTATGCTTTAAGACACATCTGTACTTCACATGTGCACTCCACCACTTGGATGACCTTGCAGATCCCAGAGGATGGGGTGCTGGGCTGGTCTGCAGGAGCTGCAGGAACATGGGGCATGTCCTTCTGGCTCCTCTGAGCTGAAGCCTTTTTGGCAACTGTCAAAATCAGCTCTGCAGTATACAGTGAGGTTATGAAAAACTGCTATTTCGTACGTCTCTAGCAATTGGTGGTCTTCCAAGTAATGACCCACCTGATTTATTCTCTGGATCAGGATGTGAACAGGTAGGAAAAAAAAAATAAAATGAAGGTGAGGGGCAAGGATAGTAAGGGAGATGGGAATACCAGCATGGAAAGCTGTGATGTGTGGTGGTAAAATGCTTCTGCTCAGCTCTTATCGGGACTTCTGCCTTTTGAATTTGAATGGAGCAGGATGTCATTCACTGTGACAGCTTTGTTTTGGTGTCCAACGTGGGGGGGAGAAGAGGTGCAAGATAAAAGAACTCCAAAGTTAACAGAATATTTTGGAAAGGATTTGAAAGTTGCAATTAGCAAAAGAGGCAGAGTTGCAAGCCCTGGAGACAGGCTGTGGAGACAGGTGTGTAACCAAGGTGAGGCATGTCCACGTGGCATTGCCAGGAGAAGCTCATGTGGGTGTTCCAGAGCTATCCCTCCACACTCGTTGGCATGATCAGACCTCTGCTGCTCTTCTGCTCTCCAAGCATGTCTGCACTGTCTTCTTTCTTGACTTTGCTTCTCTTTAAAAGGTAAAAAAAAAGAAAGAAAAAGAAAAGTTTTGTTTTGCTGATGTCTTTTTTTTTTTTTTCTTTTACCATGGCCTAACAAAACTCCAGATAATGACAAACAAGTGAGCAAGACTCTGGCACAAGCAAACGAGATTTAATCTGTCAGCCCGTGGGTGGACAGAGCAGGATAGTGCTGGCTGTATTCTCTTAAGGTGGCTCCTTCTATCCCTAGAGCTGCTGAAAATAAAGCAGATGGGAATACAGAATTATCCTCAACGCTGAAATGCGGTGCTGCATCCAGAAGGTGTTGCTTTTTGTGGAGTCTCTGATCTGACACTATATCCACACTAGTCACTCAATCACCGACTGGGAAGAGATTGCCCAAAAAAAAAAAAAAAAGTACCAGTGTTGGAGCCAGTGAACCAGCTCCCCAGCAGTGCTGGAGCTTGGTTTAGGGATTGAGAGGGTTGAAATGTATGGAGGCCAGTTGAACTTGAGGCCAAAGGACAAGCTGTGGTTAGTTTGCTGATAGATACAACCACAGCACACAGGCAGACCCAGAAAACACAGAAACACCTCACTTCATAGGATTATAGAATCACAGAACCACAGAGTCATGGAATCAGAGAATGGTTTGAGTTGAAAGGGACCTTTCAAGCTCATCCAGTTCAACCCTCCTGCACTGAGCAGGGACATCTGCAACTAGAGCAGGGTGCTCAGAGCCCCGGCCAACCTCACCTGGGATGGTGCCAGGGATGGGGCAGCCACCACCTCTCTGGGTAACCTGTTCTTGTGTTGACCACTTGATGTGGTTTGTGCAAGGCTGTTTGGTGTGAGAGCTTCTAGCCCATGCTGGTGTCTAGCCAAGAGTTCATTTGGAGGACCTGGACCAAAATTAAGGGGCTGGTTAAGTCATTCCACAATCAAGGAGGTGGCAGTGGCTGCTCTTCTCCAGATCCTGTTGAATTGTTTTGCTTCCCTCTGATCCAGACTGTGTTGCGTAGATGAAAATCCAGCTTGCTTCACATCAAAGACCTCTTGCATTAAAGCAATGGGTCACACCAGGGCAGGAGGACAAATGTTTGTCCTCTCTCTGTAAGCAAAGTTGGGAGAGGTTAAGTGACTTTGCTGGTGTCACACAGATAAACAGTGGCAGAAACAGGCATGACCAGAGATCTCCCAGCTCCACCAATGACAGTGCCTGGCTCTACCTACCAGCAAAGAGGCAGAAAGAGCTGTGATACCTTTTAAGATGCTCCAGCACTCCCCCATGTTCTGCCCTGAGGCTTGGCTGTTGAAGATGATGCCATGGTGAACATTAGGATGAGTATGATACAGTCCAAGCACCACATGGTGACTGATCCCATGCAGAAGGACACTCTATCCCCATGGAATACATGGGAGGAGGAAAATGCATCCAGGGAGCAGAGACATCAGAGACCAACTAAGCCTGAGCAGCAAGGGGGATCTTGGGCTCACCCAGGGTCCAGAAGAAGGACAAGCTGCTGCAGGGGTGCTGCATAGGATGGAACTGGGTTTGCCACCAGGCTGAGGCTGGGGGTGAAACCCCTCTGAGAAGGCAGAAGACAGGGGTGACAGTGACAAGTGTAGGAGCACCAGCAGCTCCAAGGGAACAGGAGGAAAGTGGAGACCACAAACACAGAGACAAGGGCTTGAGCTGGTCACAGGCAAGCTCCATGAAGGACTTTGGCAGGAAAACAGCCAGTTTGGCCAGCAAAGACTAAGCCTTAACTGGGGCCTGCATGGATGCTAACCAGCCGGGAGCACATGGGCTCTCACAGCATCCTTCCACCCTTAGGCAAACCCATTTTGCACATGGGGAAATTGAGGCACGCAGAGGTGAGGCTGATTCATGCAAGAAGCAGCTGCCAGAGTGAGATCAACCCCTTCTGTTATGCCTCCCAGCCTTCCTGCCCAGGTCCTTCAAAAACCTGGGGCTAGACTTAGAAAGGTTTTTAGGCACCTACAGATGAAAATAGGGTCCCATGGGCATTCTCACTCCTAATGTTGATTAATCACCTTTGCAGCATCTTCTCCTATATGTCCTGTCCTTGTGTCTCAGAAGGAGTAAGGAGGAGCAACCACCTTCCTTTTGCCTTTCTCTGGCCTTTTGCTACTCTGTGCTTGGTCAGTGGGAGTTTGTACAACTCCTAGGACCAGGGTGGAGACAGCAAGACCCCACTGCAGGATGGAGATCATCTAACTGCTGCCTTCAGACCACTTCAGTGGCTTCAAAAGGCAGTGACCACAGGATGGCAGCAAAATCCGTCTCTGGGGAAGTCTCCAAAACCAGTCCTTCCAGTCTCCTGGGTACCGCTGGTGGCACCAGGAGACACTTTGCAGTGCCAGGGCAAGGTGAGTGCAGAACCCAGCCCGTGGCTGCAAAGGGACAGGGCTGAGGGGAGGCAAAACTGGCCTTTTGTCATCGGGCTGGGAATATGAGTCTGCTCTCAACTCTACCTCTCAAGGCTATTTTTGCTTTTCTGTTGAAATGCAGATCCTAAAAAAACCCAATAACAACAATATAACTGCAAAAAACCCACACCAAAATATGTCCATTTCTTTTTTGGATGAATCCCCCAGGATTGGATGTTTCTTGGGGATGGAAAAGAAAATGGGTGAGAGGGCTGAAAAGTAAAAATGATTGCAAAATCCAGCTTTTTGGTTGAGGGATTTTTTTTATGTGTTTTTGGTTTTTTTTTTTTCCAAGCACAAATACACATAAATACACAGGGTGCAAAGTGAAGCTGCAAGATGGAGCTGCGTTGAGGCTGCAGCTTTCTGAGGGTCACCCCCCTCCCAGCACTAACCTCTGCAGGTGGTAGCAGAACAGGAGACGACCACAGCACGCGCCGGGCAGGGAGAACAGGCTGTTCTGCTGAGAGAGATGCAGAGATCTCTGGCTAATGAGTTGGCCTCATTTCCAGCAGGACTGCCAGGATGAAATGGGGTCTCTCCTCCATTTATTCATTTGAATTGGCTGGTTAAAACCTCTCCATCTGTGTCATTTCTGTGATGAAAAAAAAAAAAAAAAGGCAAAAAGGGAAGGAAAGGAATGCACATCCATTTATCTCTCGGCAGGAATTTTGGCTGAACCCCATTAAAACCAAGGTAGATCAGGGCTTTTTATCAAGGCTTTCCAAACCAACATCTCCTTAGCATCCCTACTCATTTCCAGAGCAGAGAAAAATCCTAGGAGGGAGGAAAAGAAAACTAAAGGTGTGAGATTTGTTGGGGTTTTTTAAGTGGAACATCTTGGGACTTGACTGATTTTTTTAATAAGGTAAACATTTTCTGACTGAGTTCCTCCCCTTATTAACCCCATAAACCTACCAACTCCACCCAGCTCTAACTGCTGAGTGCTTCATTTGATTCAGGGCATCTCCCAGAAACAAGGTGAGGCAGAGTCCTCCTTGAAGGGCTCTTGATCTGCTTTCAAACATGGAGACCTGGATGTCCAGAAAGGCAACAGGCATGAAAAGGAGGCAGATGCACTCTCACTGCCTGCAGGGAATGAATCCTTCAGAGAGACAAGAAACCTTTGCATGGGCCTCTCAGCAAAACCCATCCAGTCCCTTAGAGCAAGAGTAGAGCAAGCATCAAGCTCCAAGTAGATGTTCTCCACCTACATGGTCACTCCAGAAGTGTGCCTGGCTACTCTGGTCAGCATCAGTTTGGGTTTGAACTTCTTTCCTGACCTAATGTGTGGTGATTTTCAAGGACCACCTGGTTTTATAAACTCTGATGCATCACTCTGATGCACTGAAAGACATCTCCAGAGTTTCACTCTGGCAATAGTGATATAGAATCACAGAATGGTTTGAGTTGGGAGGGACCTTTGAAGGTCATCTAGTTCTAACCCCCCTGCAGGGAGCAGGGACATCTGCAACTAGAGCAGGGTGCTCAGAGCCCCGGCCAACCTCACCTGGAATGGTGCCAGGGATGGGGCAGTGACCACCTCTCTGGGCAGCCTGGGCCAGGCTCTCACCAACCTCAGCATAAAAATATTTCTCCCATTTCTCCAGTCTAAATCTCCCTCTTTTAGTTTAAGAACATCACCCCTTGTCCTGTCACAACAGGCCCTGCTAAAATGTCTGTCCCCATATTTCTGACAGGACCCTTGAAGCCCTGAAAGGCCCCAGGAAGGTCTTCCCAGAGCCTTCTCTTCTCCAGGCTGACTGAACACCCCCAGCTCTCTCAGCCTGTCCTCAGGATGCTCGGGGTGACAGCTCCAGGGTCACATCTTGCCCCAGTGAAGTCACCGCCACCCGTGGGACAGTGGTTCTGCTATAAAAGGTGTTGCAAAACCTGCTGAGGCCAGTGGAACGGTTTGTGGCAGTTCCAGCAGACACACTTTCATCTCCCTTGCCAGCTTCACGCCCACAAAGCTGTTGGGCCTGATCCTGACCTAACCCCAGTGCCAGCACCGAAAGCTCCATCCCACTCAGGACAAAGCACCAGTGGAAAAGCAGCACAGCGAGATGAGGAGCAGGGAGATGTGGCGAGCAGGGATCTGTCACAAAATATCCCCCAGACCCACACAGCACAATGAGGGGACCTGGAACACCTACACAGCACCATGAGGGACCCAAACCCCCCACACCATGCCCTGAGGGGACTCAAAGACCCCAGATAGCACCGTGAAGGGAGTGAAAACCCCCACACGGCATCATGAGGGACCCAAAGACTCCACAGGAACTCCATGAGGGGACTGAAAGCTCTCCTCACTATGCCGTGGGGGCACCCAAACCTGCACAGCACTGAGGGGACCAAAAGCTCTCCCCACAATGTCACGAGGGCACCCAAACCCACACAGCACCCTGAGGGGACCTCACAGTGCTCCACGAGGTCACCCAAAGCTCCCTCACAACGCCGTGAGGTGACCCCAAAGCCCCCTCCCAGCTCCGCTCCCTCCACGGCCTGACGGGACAGTCCCGTCCGGTCCCGTGCGGGTTCGGCCCCGCCTGAGGGGAGCGGCGGGAGCGGCGGGCGGGCCGGGGAGGGCCGGGCCGCCCACATAAGGCGGGAGATCGGCGCACGCTGCTCGGCGCGGCAGGGGAGGCGGCAGCGGCAGAGGCGGTGTCGGCATCTCCCGGGTTGGTTTTGCCGGGGTGAGGCGGTGGTAATGGAGCTGGGCTGGCTGCTGTGGGGCGCAGCGGTGCTGCTGCTGCTCCACGTCCTGATGGAGCTGAGCCCGGCCGTCAACTTCGCGCTGCGCATCGGCTTCTACTGCCTGCTGTGCGTGCTGAGCTCGGCGCTGACCGCCCCCGTCTGCCTGCTGGTCAACGGCGGCCGCACCGTCAAGAACATGAGGTGAGGGCGGCGGGGGGGCCAGGAGAGCCCGGCAGGGGTGTCTCGGTGGGGCTGGGGTGCGGGGGGGTGAAACACAACCTGGGGAGATCGGTTGTTGTGTGTGGGTGTCGGGTGGGCTGGGGGGGCGGTGAGGGACCTCCTTTAGCACGGCTGTGATGGCAGACCCGGGGGCAGCAGGGCGGGCGTTTGGCTCGTGGAGGGGGTTGCGGGCTGTGGTGAGGGGCTACTGTGGCTCGTGGCTTGTGTCAGCACTAGTGTGGCCAGTGCGATGGGGGCAGGGATCACCCCCCTGGACTGGGCGCTGGGGAGGCTGTTCCTCGACTCTTGAATTCAGTTTTGGGCTCTTCACTCCCAGCAGGACATTGAGGGGCTGGGGAAAGGTTTGGAGCACAAGCGTTGTGAGGAGCGGCTGAGGGACCTGGGCTTGTTCAGCCTGGAGAGGAGGAGGCTCAGGGGAGACCTTCTGGCTCTTAGCTCCCTGACAGGAGGTTGGAGCCAGAGGGGGTTGGTGTCTTCTCTCAAGGAACAAGTGACAGGACAAGAGGAACCGGCCTCAAGTTGCCCCAGGGGAGGTTTAGGTTGGACCTGAGGAACAATTTCTTCCCCTCCAGGGTTGTCCAGGCCTGTCCCAGGATGCCCAGGGCAGTGATGGAGTCCCCAAGATCCCTGGCGGGGTTTCAAAGCTGTGGTGCTGAGGGACGTGGGTCAGTGGTTCCCTGGCAGTGCTGGAGGAACAGTTGGACTCAATGATCTGAAAGGTCTCTTCTAACCACAACAATTCTGTGATTCTGTGGCTGTGTCCTCATCTTCAGAGAGCTCCATGTGGTGCTGAGCACCCATTAGAGGGGCTGGAAGGTGCAAAGGTGGTGGCAAGTAGCCATGCTCCAGGGGCTGTGGGGGTTCTGGGCAAAGCTACACATCAGCTTTTTTTTGTTTGTGTTGCTTGTTGGTTTTGTTTGTTTGTTTGTTTCTTTCTTTCTTTTTCCCCTCCAGCCCTGCCCTGGCAGATGGTGTTTAACATGCTGCCCTCATCCTGGTGCAAGGAGCCCAGCAGCCATGCAGCTGCCCGGGGCACGCTTGTTGCCTTGCTGTGTCTGTCTCTGACAGGATGCCTGGGGCGGTGGCGGAGGAGCTGCTGGAGAAGAGCAGCTCTGCTGTGTGGGAAGGCACATTTCTCTGCTGCTGGCCACTCAGGAGAGCTTGGGCTCCTTTTGCTTTGCTCTCCCATAGGCAGCTTTTTACCTACTCCAACCACCTGTGTCCAGCCCCAGTCAGATGGGTGTGGAGGAAAGGGGAGCCCTGTTGCCTGACACATCCTTTTGGATCAAAGGTTGGGCTGCATCTCAGCTGGTGGAGATGGACTTTGCTTTGTAGTGTGGCTCTGTCTTCAAGGTGGAGGGAGCAGGCGCAGGGCACTGTGTGGGCACTGCCAGCCTCAAACAGTGGTCTGGGAGCTGCTCTGGTGCTGTGGCCCTGGGCACTGGACACAGCATTGTGCTCTGGGGTCTCCAGCCCCACTCTTTCTCCAGCTTTGGGTGCCTTGGCTTGCTCAGTAGCAGCTCTCCAGTGCGCAACCAGCTTTGCATTGGGAGAATTTATGGTGTCAGTTAGAGAAGCACTCTTTTTTTTTTTTTTTTTTTTTTTTTTTTTTTTTTTCTGCCCCACTTGGTCGTTTGTTCCTCGTTTGTGACTGGTCATTTTTTTTTAGG
>JANHGN010009064.1:0-18605 GCA_024605025.1 Megaceryle maxima
TGTTTGGTGCCGGGGGTTTTTTCCCCTAACAGTGTGGCAGGGTGGCGCGAGGTCTTTGCAGCATTTTTTTTTTTTTTTGCGTCTTGCCGAGCGAACTAAACCTGTCTTTGGTGGGCTTCTCCTGTGAGTCTCTTTCTTCTCCTTGGCACCCCCATTGTTCTTCACACCTCTTCCAGGCTGAACTCTTACTGAATATGGGTAAACAGAACTGTGCACAATATTCCAATTTCCTTTCACCTCCTGTATGTAAGAGGTGAATAACCCACAGGAGGTGAGAGATGGTGGCTTGAAACAGACAGAGCCTAGATTTCCAGTAAGTTTTAGAAACTATAACAATGTTTAATGTTGGCTGTAAAGTGCCACTGAAAGAAGCTCTACTAAGAAATAAAAGAGATAATATCTTGTTGTCTATCTTATTATATCTATAATAAAGATATATCACGTGTCTCATCAGACTGCGAGCATTGCAGAACATTTTTTTCTTTTTAACTTTAATCAGTCTTTTGGTGAAGGCTGCTTTGATTGCCCTGGTTCTAGTAGAGTTGCTCTTTGTCTCTCTTGTCAAGTTCCACCGGCATCAGCTTCTCTTTGCGCTGGCTCATCCAGCACAAGGGGGTCTTCACGTATTTCCTAGAGAAGCAAAAAAAATAAAAAACCCAAAAAAACAACCAACATAAAACAATTCAAAACACCACAAACCAACCAAACAAATAAAAATCAACAAACAAAAAATAAAACAACAAAACAAATCACAAAGGTTTGAATGAATTCTACCATTGAATAGAGCTGGCAGAGTGCGGGTGTCGGGCAGGACAGCTGTGCAGGCCGAGCGTACCCCGGCAAACCACCGCAACATCCCGGGGGACGCTCCGCCGGCCCGCGGCGCTTCCCCGCTTGACCGCGCGGGGGCGGCCCCGCCGCACTCACCTCCCGGGGCGGCCGCCGCCGCCGTCTCGCCCGCCCGGCTCCGCCTCCGCCTCCCTCCTGTGTCTCCCACCCTGACTTCCCCACTCCAGTTCCGCCTCCGTCTCGCCGGCTCCCCGGGATCCGGCTGCCCCCTCCGGCTCCTGCTCTACAGCTCCCCTGCCCGGCTCCGGCGCGCGTTTGTCTTTCAAGAGGCGGGGGGTAGAGGGCGTGCGGGGCGAGGCAGCGCAGCCTGGACCAGTCACACTAGTGAAGCTGTGACCGCTGCGAGGGAGAGCCCGGGGGCTAAGGCACCACAATTAGCTCTGGGTTTTCTGCACCGCCCATAAAGAGCGTCCTTCAAGCCTGGCTGAGTCTCAGCATATCCTATAGAAAAAAATGTTCAGTCCTAATCCGAAAAAAAACCCCAAATGCAGGATGACCCATCGCGCTAGGCTGTTCACACGTTCGTTACTTCCATCGTCAAATACCATGTGTCAAACCTCTTTCTCTGGGCGTCATTTGTCTTGTCAACAGGCAGCAGCCTGCTGGCGGGCTGTCAGCAGGGATGGAGTGAAAGAGGCTGCGTTGCCCCATCAAGCCTGGGTGTGCGGATGGCGGCAGCATGTCACCAGCCATGGTGAGGCCCGGCTCTCACCCCAAGCCATCAGCCCTGCAAATATTTTGTCCACCAAATTGTTTTCCCTATCATTTCTTTATTCTTTTATTCATTATGCTGATAACTTTCGAGAGGAGTCCAAAAAAGCAAGTAGCTGCTGTAAAGCAGTTCTTTGAACAGATCAGGAGAGTGCTGCATTTAAAAAAAAAAAAAAAAAAAAAAAAAGGCACTGCTTATTTTTTTCCATATTTTTAATGGCCAAAAACAACTGAAAAGTATGGAACCAAATTGAGAGCAAATTGATAGCAAATTGATAGTAAAGCCTGACAATTTACGGTCAATGACACCAGCATTTGGAAATGGTTAAGTAAACAGCATGTTTATCAGCAGACTCATTAAAACTGTTCTCCAAACTGCTGTGCTACTTTTGTTGAATGTATATGATTCTAAGGGCTGCTTTACTTCTGAGGGATAGGAAAAGATAGGTAGAGTCAAAAGACACAAAACCAGTCAGAATGGGTCTCATTAAAGGAGCAGGCACATGGCATTTGTGTCCCCAACACTCACTCTCCCTCTTATTGCTCTTATACCCTTTTTAAATGGTGATGGGGACACACAAAATATGCTAGAATAACCTTTTTAGGGTATGAGCTTATATTGTCTACAGAGTCACAGGACTCAGTAAATGCACAAAAATTGTCCATCTAGAAAAGCTATCAAAGATGCCATGGATCATTGAAATATTTGAGATAGGGCCTCTCTCCTTCCCTTTTTCTGCATGCAAGCCAAGACACACAGCCCTAAACAGTTGCCCTCCTCTCTGTGAATGCCAACCAGCAAAAGTGTTGGGGAGCCAGGTCTGGCTGCAGGTGTTCCTCACAGGGGTGCTCAAAACCACCATCCATTTAGGACCAGTCCTTCAGCATCAACAAAATGTTTGACCACCAAGATCAGCATGTACAAGTTCAAGCTTTGATAGAATATGATTTTTCCCCAAAACACAATGCAGTTTCCTTTTTTTTAGCATGTGGCATGGAAAGACTTTGTCCTTCTTGCACCTGGTGGATGTGGTCACACACATGGTACTTACTGTTTAGCTAGTTCCATGGATATTTGCTCCAAAGAGCAGCCTTTTGTCTCTGGTATGAATACAATAACAAAAGCCAGGGAAGCTAGGCTCATTATTGTATAAATGAAGCACACCCAGGACAAGCCAATGAGCTCTACAAAGGAAGAAAACATGTCTTTTAATTTTCAAATTAATTTTTTTAATAGGATACAGTCATTAATGCACAGGACAAATTAGAAAGAAGCTAGGCTGTTATTCTTGTCTCACTTATTTGTGCCTGGCCATCATTAGAAAAAGAAGAGTGGTTTTGCTTTTTCTAATATACCTTATGAAAGAAAATTGATGAGCCCATATTGACCCATTTAGCATTAAGCTATTGATTTATTTTGCCTGTGGTCACTGTGGATGGAAACAGTGAGTAGCCATTGTTACTGGTTTGTACAAAGGCACCAGGGGTTACAAGTGCCTCAAATTTCCACCCGTGTCTGGTTTTGTTGCACACTCATGGAGCAAAACCAAGCATTTTTCACACTGTTGTGTTTGCCTACAGCTAGTCCTCCCTGCCTGTCAGTTCCCAGCACTTCCACTGCAGCATTTCCTGTGCTGGAAAGGGATCCAAGAGTGAATGAACTCCTGATGAGGCCAGCCAGGAACTAGTGCTTTTCTGAGCCTACACTCCATAAGCAGGAAGGTCCTCAGGCTGAGGGTTGCATTCTGCAGCCCCTGGAAAGTAAAGCGTATACAAACCCAACAGGCTGCTGCAGCCCTCTTAGCCCTTTTCCCTGCTAAACCTAAGTCAAACAATTGAGACATTTGTCACTTGTGTGGTGAGCTAAAAATTGCAGCTGAAGCTGCTAACCCAGCCAGTATCTTCTGAATCAGATACCTAAGTGCAGGTGCTGCTGGCCACTGTGACGACAACATGTATTAATTTGAAGACTTAATTTCCAATTCTGCCTTTCTTCCATAGACTAGAAACACGGATTTGCTTGCAGTTACTCTTTCACAAATCCAGATTAGACCCAGCTAAGACAATAGTTACTGTGGTTTTACATTCATTGAAACTGAGACCAGAGTAACAGCTAGGTATGGATTAAAAAGTAATGCTGCATGACAGGAGAGGACCTTCAGGTGAAACAGTTGATGCTGAGGACCTGAGCTCTGCGCTATCTAATCTGGGGGGAAATTTCCTTAGGAATAGCTCTAGTCTGATCCAAGGGCTGAGCAAGTGTTGGCAGCTGGAGTACATTCATGGTGCATTTTTCTTGTTTGGTTTTGTCCAAAAGCTCATGTAGTTCAGGGGTGTAGTTTTGTGATGCAAACCCAAATGCAGTGAATGGGCACAAATGGATAATTTGCTTCTGAAAGGGACCCCTGATCTAACACTTAGTGTGACACAATGAGTTTGACCTGGCATATTTTTTCTAGTTTTTATCAAGATACTGCTCAGGTGCTTTTTTTCCTCTCTCTTTTACTTTTTATTTATGTGTTGGTTTTGTTGGTTTTTTTTTTTTTTTAAGAACATAAAATGTAGTGTAAAACCCATTTTAGTCACAGATCACACTCATTTTCAAATCCATTTTGAAATGCATCTAATAGGATGAAAACCACCCTGACTTTTTGTGGTTTGATTGCCTGCCTTGAGTGAAGAGTAATGTAGAGTTAAAAGAAACCTGGAATTTCTGTTCCCTTAGATATTTTGATTTTCAGCATGTATTTTCCTCAAGGAAGACTGAAAACTAAAATTTGCAAAACTTCTTATGAAATAAAATTAGAAAAAAGAATGCCAAACAATGAATTTCAACATCATTTAGCTTTTTCCCTTGTTTATCATCACATTATAAGCTACTATATGGTAGTCTGCTTTCTCAAGTTAAAACATGAAATATTTTTACCTTACAGAGGCACCTTTTTCTAAAGGAATTTTTCTTGAAGCCAGGATATTCCTGTGCAAAGGAATTATTTCAAGGGGTTTGTCTTTAAAAACATTTGATCAGGAAAGCTGTGGTCTAGTCTAGAGAAGAACTTCCCTTGACTTCCATTGAACTTCCAGGAGTTGATGTGCAAATTGCTCTAATCCCAGTACTGCAAGGCTATAATTACTAGCACAGACTTAGAAAGATGTGGTGGAAACAGTGAAGTTACACTAACCAAACAGCACCTACATGGAGATCTGAATTTGGCTCCTGGAGCATCACAGCTGCAATTTTAGCAATGTTGTTTGTATAGCAAAGTTTCACGTTGCCCACTGGGAGAATATCAACTTGGAAGGACACAGAGAAATCTTACCAGTTACAGTCAAAAATGTCAAGGAGATGAGGAGATTTATACCCCAGTTCATGCTAGATGTCAAAGCCATGGCCCGTCCTCTGATCCCACCAGGGAAAATTTCACTCAGGACCAGCCAGGACACTGAAATAAAAATTAAAAAAAAAAAAAAAAAAAGGAAAATTAAGAAGATGTTGTCTTTTAAAGGATTGTTTTCCTTTATGTTAATTTATGTAGTCCATGAATTCAGGTGGGGACAACTAAAAGAAAAAGTTGTTTTTCTGGGATGTTAGGTTTGTGTGGGCTCGAGCTCCAGAGGAACACCTGTGCTCTGCAAGCAGCATGCACAGCAGTCAGCATCACCCTGGGGTGTCATCCCTGCCCGGTGGCTAAGCGAGTGGCAGGCACAGATGGGCGGCACCAGCACACACAGAACTGAAGAAGTGAGCTCTGACTGCACATCTGTGCATGAAAGGGAGCTCTGACTAAATAACTCTCAAGTGACATAATGCTAATGGAAGTGGGGCAGCAAACCAAAGTAATCTTCAGCTGCAGAGCAGCACAGTGTGTTTATGCCACCTTATAAATCAACCTGCTGTGCTGAAGCAGGTTTTGCTATTCCAGCTTTCTGGTCCATATAAATGGGATTGCTGAAGTATAAATGAAGAGAGAGGGTCTCAGTTTTGGCTCCTTCAGATAACACCACACCACAGGTGATCTAAATGCTGGTGTTGCTAGCCCACAAAAACAAATTCAGGCATGAAGAGCTGGCTGTATAACCATCTTGATAACAAGATAAAAAGAAACAAAACAAAACCAAAAACCCCCACAACATTTCTGTACCATTCATGGTTATTAGGAAAAAAGAAAAACAAATCCACAACCAACCCTCCACCATTCTTTTGTTCATAAGCAAGATGAATTAGCAGGAGGTTGCTGCATGGAAAGGTTGTAGATTAGCAGGTGACCAGTCTTTCTGACTTGGATCACAGCAAAGTTTAATACACTTGCTGCTTATAAGACAGAGTGTGCTTTAAAGAAACACCCTGGGTATTTTTTATGCTGCATATACTCACAAGGGAGAGCAAAGCAGAAGATAACTTCTTCTCAAGTGGGTGTTTTTCCCTGCCAGGCCAGCTAGCCCCACACCTGAGCTAAACCAGTCCCTGGCAATGCATGAGGATCTCATAATTTGCATTTTGCCTCTCCTCAGCATCAGGGATGTTGAAGCCAGCATTGTTAGTCACAGCCAATACAATGTGTCACAACAGGGAGTGCTAGGCAAAAGTAAGGGAGACACAAAGGACCCTTCCTGAATGGTGCTTGCATAGCCCACAGAGGTTGTCTCCATAGGATGGCCTGGCAGCCAGCAGCTGAGCTTGACTGGAAAAACAACTATACATTGAGAGTGGCAAAGGGCATATTCATAGTCATGTTAGATGGGATTAGAGTAATGTTTGGAAGAATTCAAACCTGCTTTCTGCTGGGCATAAACCATCCTACAGGAATAAAGTTTTTCTGTGGGTACTTTAGTCTGTAATTGCTTCTTTCAGAATTTTCTTGTGATCAAGCAACTAGCAGTGGCTGCTTAGATTGGCACAGAATGAGGAAGATAAGTCACAGAATCACAGAATGGTAGTGGTTGGAAGGGATCTCTGAAGATCATCGAGTCCAACCCCCCCCTAACAAAGCAGGTTCACCTAGTGCAGGTTGCACAGGAACAGATCCAGGTGGGTTTTGAAAGTCTCCAGAGAAGGAGACTCCACAACCTCCCTGGGCAGCCTGTTCCACTGTGCTGTCATCCTCACAGTAAAGAAGTTTTTCTTGATGTTGAGGTGGAACTTCCTGTGTTCCCTTTCATGTCTGTTGCCCTGTGACTTGTTGCCATGCGTTGACATGACAGCCCCACCCCACTGGGTGAGCCCTGAGCTAGATGAGCTTCAGCAGCATTACAGGCATTGGGAGCTAGTTCATGACACAGATGAAACATGTGGCACTGCAGCAGCTCCAATACTATGCATTTTTCCAAGTGCAGACTGGCCCTTTCAGGATAACTACAATTTGTCTGGAGGTTTGAAACATTGTTTTCCTGTTAAGAAACTAAAATATTTGAGGATTTGTGTCAGTGGCAGTAGTGGTCAGCTGCACTTACTTCAACCAGTTATAAATAACTAAAGTTCAGACACACCAGATCTGGTCTTATGTCTGCTAATGGTAGCTACTTCCTCTGGCATGGCCCTGACCTCTGCTTAACTGGTAATGAGTGGATAGACTTATTCTTCTGGAGAAAGAGCTGTTGTAGAAATCTGACACTTATTACAGTCTGTTTATCCCTCTTCCCAAGCTGAGGTAGTGCTAACAATCGATTCTTTGCTTTTAGCACCTCTCTGGGATCATTTTTACTACTTGTACCTTTGCCAAAAAGCAGCAGCTGCTGTAGGTATGGCAAGGATGTGTTTTCCTCTTGGGGATGCAATAACTGGGCTCAGGCTCCCATTCATAATGACTGCTGCTATCTTGTGCACTTGTGAGCATTCAGCTCTGCAGTAATTTAACCTGCACGCACCCAAAGTCACTTCAAAGTCAGCTATGTGTTCTGCCTTCACCAGCCTAAGCATTTGCATTCTGCAGGGGGAAGGGCCCAAAAAACCTCCCCACCACCTCTCCATCTGCTGTGTAATCTAATATTATTTCAAAAGGATGCTGTGATAGTAACCACATTGCACACACCCAATAGATTTCAGTATCTACTCCTGCCACCCTTAGCTGATGTTCATGGCACAGATGGGAAAAGAGCTGGTCCTCTCTGGGTCAGATGTGGGTAAGAGATGAGTGTCTGTGATAGATTCAGCAACTGTGGGATTTGTTCATGCAGGTAATGGCTGCGAGTAATAACTCACCTTTGCTAACCTACAGTGTGTTGTGTATTGGCAGCAGTAAAGAAAAAATGTGCAGTTGAATGGTCTTTTATTATGGTACAGTCTAGAGAAAAGAACACCCATGGCAAGTGCAGAAGAAAATACTGCATTTGATCAGAAAACTTAACTATTTTATTAAGTATCACAGAAACTGGATGTCCTGACATTCCTTGCCCATGAAAGAAGAGGAGAGGATTCAGGTATACAAACAACCCCTTGACTGGAATGGTGACATTCACCTCTAAAAGTCACCTCTAAAAGTCACAAAGGTTGAAAGACAGAAAACAGAATAACAATGGAAGATTTCAGCTGCTCTTGTTAGGGCTGGATAAGTTGCATAATGGAGGACAGTGCTGGGACTACATTTTAGATACCATAGCTGATGGTTTCTTTTAGCACTTTGCCTGATACTTAAGGAGGGGAAATTAAAGAAAAAGCAAATCTTGCTTCAGTGCTGAGCAGGGGTGATTCAAGATGTAACTGTCACAAAGATGCTCTGTTATATTGGTTATAACATTTCAAATTCAATAGTCTTGTAAAAATGGAAGAACCAAGACCATACCACATTTTCTTTCAAAGGAGAACAATATTAGTATAAGCCTGCTCCCTTCAAAGAAATTAAAAGGGCCATCAGAGTAAATGCTTCAGTGGTGTTATGTAGAATGTTTAAATTATCTGATTAGAGACTTAAAATACACATATAACAACATAAAATATCAATAAATAACTCAGCACAGATAAACAACTGAATAAGGAAGCTGTTAGAAACAGAAATATCTCTTCTGTAAGGGTGTACGCTGTGTGCAAACAAGGAACACGCAGTATAATTGCTGAAAAGTTGCTTGCAATACCATCATCAGGCAGCCAGGTATTTCAAGTGTCTGCTGGCTGAGGGGATGAGAGGCCAGGGACAGAGGAGATGATATATGCCAGCATTGAAGAAAATGTTCTGTGGGGACTCAGGAAGGGGTCATACCCTGGTAGACTTCTGTACCAAGCTGCTGGCTGGAGTTAGGATATAGCTAAGTAATTTCAACTGGAAGAAGGAAAGGAGGACATGTACAGTGTCTTGAGGAAGAGTTGTCTAGCTTTTGCTCAGGAAAACTATGTGTCTTTGAAAGAGTTAAGGAGCATGGGGATCAAAAAGAATGAGCCGCTATGCTTTTTGGTTTCAAAGAGCTTTGGTGAAGTGTCATGGGATAGAAGAGAAGGTATTCATATAGATCAGTAACTATTTATAATAGGAAACAAAGGACAAGGCCACTTTTCACAGTGGAAGGAGTTTACTAGATTATCTCAGGGTATTTCCAGATCTCTCAGGAAAGTGAGGTAGATGCACATGAAAAAATGGCCCATAAAGTTCCTTATCAACACATCATAATAACATGTCAGGAGAAAAACAGCCTCCAGTACTCACACCAGCATGACAGTACTGCTCAGGGCAAGTGTTGGAGCCTCCATGGGCAGTTCAGGGACAACATTAGAGGTTGTGGATACAAACACAGGCTTGGCAATTATTAGGATGGGAATACTGAGTGTGTCATTGACCATGCCTGTTGTGCTTCTGCATTTGTCACGTTGCATGCAGATCTTGTCAACTCAGAACTAGATGAGCCGTGGAGAAAGGTGTGTAATGGGCTCTGCAAAGAGCAGTTAAACAGAAGAGGACTCTTCAGCTTAGATAGTTTACAGCAGAGGAAAACAGAGTTGAAGTGGAGACAAAGAGAGGAGACGTTTTAATGACATTTTTAAAGACACGAAGCAAGAGAATCCAAGTGAAGTTACTAGGGGCAGCAGTTCGATGAGGCAGGAGGATGTGCTTTTTCAGTCAATGAGTATTTCAACTATGGAACTCACTTTCACAAGATGCTTCAGATGTGAAAAATATGAGTGTGTTAAAATGATTAAAAGGTGGGTGTTAAAACACTATTTCACTGTATTGGTGGAAAAAGATCCATCAAGAACTGTTGTTCACAATAATAATAAAAATAAATCCCCAACATTTTCCTTGAAGTTCCTTAAACTACAGATAGGCAGAAGGACACACTGTGCATGCTGCATGGGCCTTTTCTTATCTATTTTCTGTTAGCATCTGCTACTGGCTATTGTTGGAGGCAGGGTAACAGGTTGGCTGAGTGGCCCTTTTGTTTGAACCAACATGGCCAACGTAAGTAATGAGCTTTATCTTTGAGTCATTAGCAAAGAGATGTCTCAAATTCTTAAGTGATTTCTTCCTTACTTCCTCACTTTGCAGCTATGTGGTAAATAAGAAATACTTTTTAAAAATTAACAGAGAGCAGAGAAGCAGAAAAATCTGAGAATATGTGAGAAATACTGTGAGCTTGAGGGTAGTCAACATTCAATTGAGGTACACGAATGAAAAATATCCTTGTTTTGACCTTGTTTCTGCCAGGAGGCAGAAGCAAATTGGAAGCTGCTCAGCAGCTCTCATTAATGAAATATTAGATTCCCTTGGTATTCATTTGCTGTTTAGCATTTTTTCCCTTCCTATACCTGTATTGTGTGAGATTTAGAAAGCTGCCATTGCAATACTTGAAAGAATTCGAATTTCTGAGGTATAAACTCTAGAAGAGATTAAGTGGACTTACAGCTTAGGGGTGAAGTAGGCAGAAGTATGTAAGACTTTGAAGGGGAGGACTGGGTTGTTAAGAACACGAGGTCCAAGGGAAGATAAGGAAGGGATTATCCCACCAGTAATGCAGGCAGACCATCTAAGAATATGGGAAAGGATGCAGGCAAGTCACCGTGAAGTTGCCATGAGAGGAAGGAAGTCAAAGGATATAGCTAATGAATGGTTTTGACAAGACCAGATTTATTTTTTTTCCAGGCTTACGAAACCCCACAAGTTGTTCATTTACTTGGTTTCTGTCTCTGCTGGGTGTTAACACAAATAGCCAGATGGACAGCTGCTTCTCACAAAAGGCCAGTTTTGGTGCTGGATTGCCTTGATTTCAAAGGACATGTTGCATGGGATGGTACAAGCCTTTGTGGTGTGCGTGGTGGTGAGGTGTGTACCATGAGGACATGCAGCACTGGGGCAGAGATGGGATCTGGGGCAGCGGGGACCTGCTGCTGTAATGCACCAGCACTGCTCCTAGCACTGGCCCCATCACCCACACAATGCAAACCCTTCAAAGGCTTTCTTGGCAGCTTCAGTGAAGGAGGTTTTGGGGGATTGGCAAAAGTGAGGGGTGCTTAGACTGGAAAGAAGAGGTGGTGAGACTTTGTCCTTTTCTAAAGCAAGTAAAAGAGATATGATGCACAGAATGTGGACTGAAATTCTGCCCATAGTTTTGTGCAAGAGATCAAATCAGGCAATCATTACTGGCATTAAAATCAATGACTCAGCTTAATGATCCCCATTTGTTTCTCTGGCTCTGACCCATAATATGAGACTGAAGTGGCTGCTCAAAATTACTAACTGGCGAATGTGGAGCAAATGAGCAGCAATATTGCTTTGGAGAGCATGTAAACTGCCAGCAGAGCACCAACCTGCCAAGGATCAAGCCAAATCCTCTGTGTGTGTGCATTAAAAGGAATGGAATTGCTCTATTGCTGAGTGATAGGAGAGTCGGGAGCATCCTCAGCTAGTCTCATGCCTCTGGCTGCATCCTGATCTCTATAGGCAAAGGCAATATGTATCTCATTCTATGGCTTCCAAGACACTTCTTTCTGAGCAGCTTTATGACTGTTGGTTGCAAGGTAAATGATACCATTAATGATCTAAAAAGAGCTTATGTGGTGTGGCAAACCTTATATTCTTTATTAATTTTTTTTTTTTTTTTATTCTGATACACTACATTTCTAATTCTAATGGTCAATCCTTTAGACTGACTCCTTGAAGTATGATATGTTAGGACAGGTGGGATATAATCCTTTTATCTCTGAAGTTGTATCAGAGTACCTAAAAGTTGTTGTCAAATGGTAGCACAATTTGCATCCCTATCTAGTGGGCAGGCTGTACACTCACAGGTGCTTTCTTAAGGAAGCTTGCAGTGCACCATGGAAATCACCCTTCACTTGGGCTTCCTCCAGTTTTCGTTAGAGCACCAGGAGGGTTTGGGGGGAAGAGACTGTGAGATCAAGGCATTACCTTCTTCCACTTGAGGAGGAGGGCAGTGAGATGTACTTCACCTCTGATTTTCCCCAGTCATCCTTCTTCCCCTAACCTTCTCAACACTATGAGACTGCATTTTAACACTTTTTTTACTATTGCAATTTTCATCTCCTTGAATGTGAAAAATATTTAATGCCTGGTATGGATTTTCCTATTTCATGCAAGTTGTTCAATATATTATTAAATCTATTTTCAGTGATCTTCAATTACTGTCCATTTTCAGCTTGAAAGACTAGTCATAAACAAGAACTTTCATACAGACAGTGATTCCCATCTAAAGAATTACTGGGCAAGAAGTGATAGATGTATAAGGATCTAAGAATGGTAGAATTGTCTTAGTTAATGTGATTTGTTGCCATCTTGCCCCATAACAGTACTTAGCAACAAATACATCAGTAGGACGTATCATAGCTTTATTGTAGGCAGGTATGTAACAGTTTGTACCTCTTTTCTGGTCCCCTAATAAAAGCTGATTTGAACTGATGTATGAGATGACAATTCTGTTTGCAACTGGATTTCATAGCCACTGTCTCTCTCTCTCTCTCATCCTTTTTTTTTTTTTTTTTTTTTTTTAGGCATAACCATTCCTGCAAAGACACCGAGAAACGACTGGAAAGACTGAATTCAGGGTGGACTGATTTAAATCAGCACACAGGAAGCTTGGACTTGTACAATTAAATATAATCTTCTTGTGCATTTGTACTTTATTTTCTTTAAAGAGAAGTTTATACTTTCTAATAAGTGAGCAGTAAAAGATGTCAAAGTTTTGTTTTGTTTTTTTTTTAGATTTCTCAAATTTAAAGGTGTTTTAATTGTTTGTTAAATTGAAAAAAAGTACTTATGCTTTTATTTTAAAACAAATGCTACTGAAGACAAAGTAGAATTGATTCTTTCTGGCTACTATGGCCAAAATTTTAGAAATAATCTTTCTCCCCTCCCCCACTTCTTAGATTAGAAGAGGAAAAGAGGTTTCCTGCTTTTTAACAATTGCAAATAGTTTTTCAGATTTGAAAGGTGTAGCTAATGAACTGAACTTATTAGAGAAATAGAAATGAAGAAAATAATCTCTCTGGATCCATGGGCAGGGATGCCACCGGAAGGTGGTTTAGCTTCCCAGCAAACTCTGGCTTTAGGTACATGGCTACTCACTTTCAGAAAGTTCAAAAGGTGTTTTGTCTGTCTTTTGAACTTCCACAGCAGATACATACCATGCTTTTAAAATAACAAATTATGTTAATTATAATTAACTTGAGGTATTAAGATGCCTAGAACAGGTAACATAAATGTTCCTTTGAAAAAACATCTTGTATACTTCTTGCTGTCTCTTCCAGTTTTCATCCTCTTGACTAGTTTACCTTATCTTCCTTCATTACGTGAGAGGAGCAAGGGAGAGTAATATAATTACCAATCTACAACCAGCTGGAGGATATAACTAGTCAAGAGTTAGGCAGTGTGTTGCATAGCTGCCTGTAGAAATGGGTGCTGAAGTAGGCAAGGAGGGGAAAGGCCAAATTTCACCATAATCTGTGCTTTCCACAGGGCTGGACAGCATCTAGGTACATAATTCATACTGTCACTCAGAGCTTGATGTTCTTTCCTCAAGCCCACTTCCTCTGGGGGAGTATCCTGTGTCTTGTTCCTAAATATCTATGTTGTGGCCATGTTAAGGCCACTAGTGGACAGGGGAGTTTATTGAGCAGCTGTGCAGAAGCATGTAGGGGAATACTTTAGGCTTGAGAACAGATCTTATCTACAGTGATACAGACTGACAATATATATATGGTGTATCATGAAAGAGAGGAGACCTACCAGAACTGCCCTTCAAAGAAGTTGGGACCATTACACTTTCAACCAAACATTTATACAAAACAAACTCACAGAAAAATCTGAACAATTTGATGCATTCAGGCCAAAGTCTCAGTCATGGTTTTCAAGTACCTATCCTGCTATACCATTCAAATGGCTTGTTGTATAGGTTTTATCATGGGCTGTTCCTACTGACTTCAAAAGAACTTACAAAGTTTCATCGCTTTGGGAAACTGATGCAAGTAATTTTAAATATCAAAAATTAGTAAGCCCTCTTAGTACTTACTGGTCCAAAGCATTTTTTTTCTATAGTCATACTTGTGGAAAAACACATTGTTTTAAAACATTTAGGGTTTAGTCTGGTTTGTAAATTGCTCCCTCAGTACTAATTGCAAATAATGAGTCAGAGAAAATCTGTGGCATTCCTAATCTTTGTGATGCAAAAAAAAAAAAGGACATATTCTGGAGTTTAAATAAAAAATTAAGCCGCTCATATATTGGCTGAAGTACTCAATAGCCTTTATACCTCGCTCCATGATGAGGGAGAGGACCAAAGAATGCAGGTAATGATAGATCAGTTCTTACATTTGTTGCTGCTCTGCCACCTGTTTTCAAAGTCATGCCAAAAAGTCCCTTCAAAGCGAGTTTCTGCAGCATTTAAAATATACACCCAACCCAGAAAAGCTGTTGTCAGCATGGTTTACATATTCGGGATCTACAGGCAAACCCTCACAACCTTGCTGGTATTTCGTTTGACAATAAGGGTGAACTTTTAATCTAGTCACAGGGCTTTTTTCAGACATTGTCATGCCCCCTCAAGCACAAGATGCTAAATGTACTTGTTATCCACATAATTAGCTTTTCATGAGAATGTGAAATTTACTTGGGTTGAGGACCTGAGCCAGATTCTGTGAACCAGTTTGCTGCCTGATGAACTCCAAAAGGGACATGAAAAGCTTTGGGTTTCAATGGCTACTGTCTTTAGTAGTACTAAATGAAATTATATTGCACTTAGTCTTGTGCAGCTTCTTATTGTCAGGGGAAACCTCATGCAAGGTGTCAGAGAATAGAGATAGTCTTGTAATTAAAACTTTATGCTGCTCATGTTGAAAACGTACTTAAGTGACGGTAGTTATATAAACAGTATTTTATCTCCTATTGGACTTTTAAGATATCTGGTTTCATCTTGGCCTCCAGGATGTCTTGTCAGAGGGTGTGTAGCCACATAGGCTGTGGTCTTGTCAAAATTACTCAACAGTTGGATCTTTGTGTTTCAGAGTATTAACCAGATTACAGGTCATAATCTGTAAAAGCTCCCCTGCCATTGCTCTGCTTGACTCCATTCCAGATGAAATCTTTTCAAATAAATCCTGGATCACAATGATACTGTTTTGTGTGTCTACAGCCAAAAAGAGAACAGGAAGTGAGAAAAAATTTTATGTATATAGAGAGACATTTCCTTCAAGGGTAGAGACCTAAATTAATGAAATTCTTCATCTATCATCTCTGGAATTTTAAAGTATCTGGTCTTGTAAGAGAAGCCAATTATAGTATTTAGGGTAAAGTAATTAATCTAGTGAACTCTCTTCCATTTGAAACTTCTTAATGTCTTATGCCCCTTTTCTGTGGATTCACAATGTGAACGTACATAGGCATGCATCTGTTAGTTATGGCAATTTGGAGCAATTACTTAACTAACGCTGATGTAGTTATGTTTTACTTTGGGGGGTATTAGACCTGTTTTCTCTTAAGATTAGACAAGAAAGGCTAGATGCAGACAATATAGATGAAAGGAATTAATTTAATTAGTTGCATTGTATTGGGCCGCTTACTGCTTACCATTCAAGACAGCTAGGGATCCAACTACCTGTTCCTAAAATTCTTGCCCAACTGCTTCCATTTATGGTAAAGGCAATACTGAGTGCACAAGACAGGAAAGACTATACTTGCACTTTGGGATGTAATTCAAGTCAAATGTATTTACAGACTTTTCTATAGTTTTACTCCCCACACTGTGACCAGTGCATATGGAGTATCCCAATGCAAAGGTGAAATTTAACATCACTAGTTACATTACAAAAAGACTGAAGAACTGCAGTGAAAAGAGAGAAAGGCAGTAAACAGCTTCTCCAGGAGTACTTGGGAATGCTGCATAAAAAGATGATCTGAGACCTCTTCATCTTAAGCACCATCTCACTTCATATAAAATGTGGTTGTTGCCATTCAAAGAAATGGAAGGGGAAAAAAGAAAGCAAGTGGCCGTTTTATCTGGATTCATGTTTAAGAGTTTAACACTAGATCCCCTGGAATGTTTGTAAATAATGCAGGTGTTGGTCTTGCATTCAGAAATGATGTTTCAATCCCACTGATTTTCTTTCAGTATCTTTTCAATGCTGAAGTTGCTTTGGGAAATAAGGGTCAAGAGCCTGAGTCCCCAGTACCCTTCAAAAAACTTGCTCCATAGCAAGACACAGAATAGCTGCTCTTAAACTAAATAAATGGGGTTTTTTTTACTCATTAAAGGAAAGATCATGGCTTGGCTTAGATGTCATGTTCATATGAACAAAACCCCAAAATTTACAATCTAATCCAGTAATACCCCACTATGAGTTCATTCTCACTGCCTTCCACCATTTTACCTAATCAAATGTGACACAAGAACACACCAGTTAAGTCCAACAGTATACAAAGTATTTTATACTATATCTTAGCAGGGTCACAAAATCCAGATCTGGATTTGGTTTCTCTGCTACGTGCAAAATCTTAGACCTTGTGAGAGTTAAGCTTTCTTGGTTTGGGGCTTGTTTTGTTTGTTTTTTCCTCTGTTGTTACTATTTTTTCCAGGGATAAAGCCTGCTCTGTAGGAGACAGAGCAAGGAACAGCTGTTTTCAAACTGGAACTTAACTCCAGGTTTTCAGATTTCAGACACTACAGATTCTCTTCATGGTCTAATGGCAGTGATATCTAGAAGTTCATTATGAAAATTGTTGGTTCTAGCTACTGACTACAAAATATTTATGCTGCAGTAAATCTTAACTGTCCTATACATAGAATGGGGATCTTAAGCACCTTCCAGGAAACAAGTCCTGATAGGATAACCAACTTTGGTAATGCAGCAGATTTTTGAGAAAAACACTGACTGTTGAGAATATGTACCAGGAAAAGTATTACTCTAAGTGATATTTCTGATACTGTTCTCTTAGCACCCAATTTTGATTACCCAAATGAATGTGTTTGTATCCTGTCCCAGAAAGACAAGTCTTAATCTTTAATGATAAAGGAAGTAGTAGGAGCAGTAGTAGTAATATCCCAGTTTGCTTACAGTAAATGGAAAAAAAAAAAAAAAGCAGCATATTGATGCTTCATAAACTAAAATCAGTTTTTACATTATCTTGTTGACTGTTTTTCAGACTTAGTGTACTAAGAAAAGTCTTGAGATGCCATTACTCAGACTGCTAATAGGCTGATACTTTTTTTTTAATTGCCTTGTAAGGAACACTGCAGAAGTTAACATATCAAACACCCATTAGTCTGAGAGACTTCCAAGAAAGTAACTGTAGTGTACAAAAAGGAGGGTACCTAAAATGCCATTGGTATTCTAACATGAGTTTCCTTTGAATGTGTCTAGCCAGAGGAACAAAGAAAGAACAAGGTATTTGTCTGAGGTGGAAATCAGAATGACAGTGCCCATTGTTTATAATAAACAATTACTTGAGAAAGCTCCAAAGAAAAAACACAACTATTAGATAACCTGAAAGTGAGAGACTTATGAAGAAGACTGCAGTTCTCTGGGCTGGCAGAGGCTATGGAGGGCCACCCACAAGGGTTCAGCTGCTTACCTTGTTAAACACTGCCTGGTTCCACCTGACATGATCTATAAGGCTGTAAAGTAGACACACTTCAAGGGCCTTTCATTGTGCACTTCAAATTCTTTTTCATTTGTGATATTCTTCACTAACAGGATTTCCCACTTTGAAAGGGAGGATTCTTTCAAATGATGGTAGAACCTCTCAAAATCACAGCAAAAAATGGAGGGGGAAGTGAAAACAATACAATGGCTTGACACAGCCCTAAAAGGTAATGTCAAGTAGGAAAACTTATTTTTACCTTCATCAAACAGTTTTATTACCTGATGTGACTTTTTTTCATCGTATTATTCTTTAAATGCACTTATTTCCTGTAATGTATACCTAGACAGCAAATTATGTGACAGACTAAATGTGTTTTTTCAAACACAAGTGTCCTTGCATCGTTTTCATTTGCATATTTGACTGCCCATGTGTGTTGTACACATCATATGGCTTGTTGCCAAGGCATTCAGTTAAACAAAATATTTTCAAGTTCAAAGCTTGTCTTATTGTTCACCTCATTCTTATGTTTTATCCTAACTTCTGTTATATTACCAGAAGATGTTTCCCTTGCATCAATAAAAACCTTAATAACTTGCTCACTTTTAAAATGTGCAAGCAATAAATGGGGGGGGGGTGGACAGACACTGATACGTATAGATAAGACACTAGCTTTGTGCAGCTGCTATTTTTAAGCAGTCAGTGTATAAGGATCCAGAAAGCTCAATTAACCCATCCATAGAGATGATACTGCTGGTAGCAACTTTGTCTCCCACCCAACAGCACATCTGCAGACCCTGTTGCTAGGAGGGTTCCGTGTGAACCTGGAGCTTCAATGAGAAGTCTCCACTTGCAAGATTAGAGCCTTTGTGCTGGCAACCACTGTCAGAATAAATATATATATTTTAAAATATAGGTCAAGTTACCTGAGTATACTCTACCCGCGTATAGTATCAGTGGTCATCTTTCTTTTGTATGTTTGTTGGTATTAAATTATTCCCTTTCTTAGCAAAGCTTTTTAAAAATAAATAAATA
>JANHGN010009064.1:18705-48482 GCA_024605025.1 Megaceryle maxima
ATGAAGACAGAACAACTTGCAGGACAAGTAGAAAAGAAAAAATAGAGAGAAAAAGAAAAAAAAAATAAAACAAGCTTTCAAAGGATAATGTGCTTATTCTAATAAATCACATACTGCCAACAAAAGGAAAAAAAAAAAAAAAAGCCTTTTAATTAAAACCTGAAATGAGTATTCCTTTTTGTAGGTGTTATTTGTTCAGAATATTGAATCCAGGATAATCCTCTAAGGCATTTTCAGGGGAATGACTGCAAAAGCCAAAGGCTCTAATTCACAAGGAAGTTGTGTGTGAATTAGTGCAGATTGTCCCATATTTCATTTCTAAAAAGTATGGAGAGGAGGAATTATCCAGCTAGGTGGGGTAAATGAACCTGTTTTTCCAGTATCCAAGGGCTAATGTTGGTCCTTGAGGGAGTGCACAACTGAAAAGTGCTATTGGGATACAGCAATCAGGGGCCATTCAAGCTTCTGGTCTTGCAAAACAGAGAGTTGTGCATTCACTTTACAAAGCTCCCAGTGGAAAAGATAGACAGCCTTTTACAGCAGTGACTTACTTCGTGAGAGGCTTGCAGTGATCCAGTTTTTTAAGTCCCTTACTGGTCACTACTGCTCACTCTTTGCTTTGGTTGCTGCTGGAGGGAGGCAGCCAGGAGGAAGGTGTGAAGGCTCTGGGTCTGCCTGCCACAGTGTGATTTTTAGTTTATTCTTTCATAAGAGTTTTTTGCATTGATTTTCAAAGGAAACAGAAGCTGGGTGCCCTCCTGTGTCCCCTCTGCCTTTGACAAAATCTTCCTGGCTTTCCTTGTAGAGATCAATATGAAATTCAGATGACATGGGGAGAAACAGTATTCTGACTTACCATCAGGCCATGCTTACTGCACTTTGGCTGCCAATCTACACCTTCATCAGCAGTTCCAGTAAGCTGTGTAATTGCACATATTTACCTTTCTGGCATAATTATTTTCTCATACTTTATAATACATGTTTTAATCGATGATCTTTACAAGTGAAATAAAATACTGTCTTTGCACTTGAAGTCCTACAGACAATTCTAGTTTTTTTACAAAACTGTTTCAAGATCAGCTTTAAAAATTTCCTCCCAGTCTTCTCTCCCAAAGGAAACTGGATTTATGAAGCTTGACATATGCCAAACTTTTCTGCAAATTTCAGTGTCACAATGATCTTTTCTCCCAGAACATGTTCAAGGAAACAAATGTAAAATCTTTCATTGTCTTTGATATGATTATCAAAGGCCACTATTATTTACTGAATGCTTAAATGCCACACTTGACCTACAAAGTATGAAGGGCAAGTTTGGCTAATGGTAGGCAGTCTTGATTATCACATGAAAGCTTGTAGGAGATGGTGTGCTAGACTCACTTGACAGTGCATGACTTTATTGAAGATAATGTCCCTGTGGAAGAAAAGAGGATCTCTAGGCCCAATTACTAGCTAGAATCACAGCAATATTCACTCTCTAGATTTTTTAATAAAGTGAGTCTGGAGGTAAAATGCTTCATTAGTTGAACTTTATGCCTAATTTTAAGCACAGAAGCCATTCCTCTTCAGCAGTGCTTTTGTGTCTATTTGTTTAATAACATACAACTAGTAGTAGAGAGATATTTATATAATCCAGAGCACCAAGATCAGGATGATGACTCAAATTGCATAGTACTCACAAAAAAACCCAAACAAACAAAACAAACAAACAAACCCCACAAGTAGTCCCCTACCTTTTCTAGGTAGTCCTTGGAGGGACATATTTTGTGCTCAGCAACAGCAGATTGAACCACTGTCATTACAGAGACACAGGAATACTGGCTGGGACATGGTGTTGTCATTCTCTTTTCACAGTACCAATGGCTCTCTCTTTCAGAAGGCACAGCCCTTGGCCTGGTCTCAAAGACTTTCCCTCATTCACATACTTAAACTTATGAACAGCAACACAGATGTCAGTGCAAATGACATCCCTAGTTTCAGGTGTGCACTTCAGAAGTTTAAATGTCTGGGTTCTTTGCAAAATGAGATCCTAAAATAATTGAGGCAAAGCTCCTGCTGACTAACTGCAAAAACTTTTTTTTTTTCCCCTAATATGACCTTTTTCACACCCAAAAAAGCCTTCCAAACTTGTAGGTTTACTCAAGTTAGATAAGATTAAGATATTTTAGAGAACACCTCCTGCAATTTGAAATCCTGTAATTCAGCATTCAGCTAGATAAGATTAAGTTATTTTAGAGAACACCCCCTGCAATTTGAAATCCTGTAATTCATCATTCAGCTACGCAAGAATTTTTTAAATGTGCTTGCACTTCAGTACTACCAATCAGCCTGTGAAAAGGCAAACAGATTCCAGGGTTAGCTGATTTGTTAGCAAGGGGCTTCAGATGAACCTTGTCTGGCACAAAGAAATAGGGAGAAGCAGGCAATTCACAATCCTTGCTTTATTTTTCATTTTGGCCTGCCTTATCTTTTTACTGCAGCTCAGTAGTACAGACCCAGTGAGAAATAAAGGCTGCATGAGGCACCATGTGAATAACACAGGAATAATGAACTAGAAAAATGCTAGAAGTGTTATATTCAAACCACATGAGTACATGCATTAAAATAGATTCAGTACAAATGAACAGTGCTAGGAATCTTGTAATAAAATATAGTCCAAGATAATTTTTTAATTAACTAAAACAGGACTTTCTGTACTGATCCTCAGTGAAACATGCACATTTCCAAGGTTTGTTAGCCTCATTCAGATCCAACAAAGCACTGAAGCACTTGCTTATTTTTGAGCACTTGATTTAATCCCCGCCACTGCATCTTTTTCCAGACTAAACCACAAAACAATATAAAATGGATGCTGCTCACTTCTTTGAAATTTAAGGCCAGACCACAGTTGCTTCACAAAATGTAGAAGCTAAAAAATAAAACATTCCAAACAAATGTCATGCAAGGCAACGTTAAGCATGAATGTCTGTCAACATAGAATTCATGTGCGCTATAAATTAATACAATAACTACATGCTTTGTAAAAGCCTGAAATAGTGCAGTAATGTCAAAGACATTGATGTGAATTCTAGACATATCTATCTTTCTACTAGTGTTTGCCAAGCTAGAGGAAGGCCAAACAGCTTACAATACTTCAAAACATAGAAACAACCAACTAAATCCATGGAGTGCTAGAATTTACACACTGACAATTCTCTTTCCCACAAGATTTTCCAGTTTCTCATCGAAGATTTTGTGGGTGAGATTAAGTCCAAGAGAAGTCCTATGCAATGTGAATCATTAGGGTGGCAAGAGGTATAACCACTGTAATCAAGTCCCTGGACTGTTCAGTGTCATATGTGAAACCAGCTGTTCTGGGTTTTGTTACAGATGCATTGACAGGTTGAAGACACAGAAAAGGTTTTGCATTTAACTGTGGTAATGAATTATTCTTTAACTCAGGTAGTCATTTAATTGAAGACTCATAGAAGCAAAGTCAAGGGGACTAAATTTGTCTCCAGTGCAATGCTCTGGACTTTAGGGAAATGTTCAATTTCCAGTTTTGGCTTTCTCAGTCCAATAAAATACATTAAGATACCCCCAGACCACATAAGATTGCATAAGAAAGACAGTGATGGATTGAAACACGGACTTATTTCCTTCCTCACCTCTATGGATTTAACTTTTCTTGTGAACCCTTGAGCTTTCTTCCATCCTTCTTGATCCTTCTTGCCTGATCCTTCCCCATTGTCCCCAACATTGGTTTAAAACTGCATTTAAATGACTTAATCAATTCCCAATAAGATGCAGACAAATCAAGTGGGGTTTTTTGTTGTTGTTGTTGTTGGGTTTTGTTTGTTTGTTTGTTTGTTTTTATTTTTAATTTGGGGTGTGAATAGAATAGAATAATAGAATAGTTCCACTGGAAGGGACCTACAACAATTATCTAGTCCAACTGCCTGACCAGGCCTGATCAAAAGTTAAGGCATGTTATATGAGAAATGCTACCACTCAGTCTAATTGAGCTTCCTGATAACCCTGAATTCCCTCAATAGTGAGTGAAGAAAGGAGGACTGTACCAAAGGAGAGGTGAGAGAGCAGGGGTCTGAAAGCCCCCTGGTAGGTGGAAAGAATATTTCCCTTTGTCGATTACCTGAGGAATCTGGCTACAATTTCCAAACATGTTGAAACATCTGCTCTGTTTTAGGTATAAATTAGATCAGTTTTAAAGCATTCATTCAAGCTGATAGAAGTTTAACTCTGACATACTCAATATGGCAAATATGCTCAGCTTTAAACTAGGAACAGACATCTTTCATCCCAGACTAGTCTTTCATCAGTAGAAATTTGGTCTTAAGATTTGCCCTTACTAGGGACTTGACTTCACTGACTCTCCTGCATGGGTTTTGCTCCTCACAGGGCTGACAAGTCACACAGAGGGCTCCCACAGCAGAGAGATGGTGCATTACAGCAGTGCTTGCTGGAGTTCACAGTCATTGCCCCCTCTTGGGGGTACCCAGGCTAGGGGAAACAAAGCCACAATCCCAAGTCTCTGTGGGAAGAATTTAATCAGTTTGAAACTAGTAACCTAAGGGTGGTTTGGTGGCCTGTCACCCTTCCCTGCACTAGGATCGCAGGGGTGCTCAAACTTGGGGCCCAAGCATCCAGGTTAAATCTGAGTGGAAAGCAGACACAAAACAGTCTTTAGCAACAGGAAACTCAAAAGAGGAGCCATTGCACCTCGGCTGTGAGGGCAGGTATCCTGATGAAGAAAGTGACCATAGTGACCATGAACTGATGGTTTGTTAACCTGCGTGGATACAGGCAGGGATTTATCTTTCCCTCTCTTGTGCCTACCAAGCTTTGAATGTGCCAGCTAACTTCAGCCAGGCAGTGGTATGTGCCTCTACACACACACACAGGAGTTAGGAGTCCCTAAATGCAGGAGGAGCTTCAGTCCAAGGTGCCTGTGAGACAGCAGCTGAGACTCCTTTGGGGGACACCCTGTGGGAAACCACTGTCCCCACACTGCTTTTCATTTTGTGGGTCCTGTGCTCACCCTTCCCTAGTACATTATCCTCAGACATGCTTTGCATCTACTGCCTGTTTAGGTTTCACAGCGCTGGGAACTGGAAATGTGCTCCCACAGCCAGCTGGTCTCATGTCTGAGAAGGCTTCCCATGGGTATTTAATTCCAGTACTTAACACATTTTAATCGATACCAAAGTACTGCCACTCCTACAGCCACTCGCAGGAGCTGTGATTCAAGGGGACTGTAACAGCTATGTGGAAAAGCAGTCTGCTGTAAGTTATACATACCTCCTCCAAGACCTTGTTATGCACCTATTTGTTGACCACAAATATGTTATTTTTACTTTTTTTCTTTAGATATTATATTTACATGGGTGGGTATATGTGGCATTTTTTTGTGCCAAGCCCTGAAACCCAGAAGATATTTCTCCAGCTGCAGATACTCAACTGCGTCTGGTATGCTGTGGCTACAGCTGTGTGTGTGCTGAGTGGACTCCGAGTGCTTGGAACTCGGACATCCCTGCAGCTCTGAGAACTCCTGGAAGAGAAGCCTGTGACGGCCTCCAAGAGAAGAGCTCTGAGAGTTTGGCCTGTGTCTTTGGGAGAGCCACACAAAGTTGAAGGCTGCTCTAGGACATGCAGTAGTAGAACATCTTCATTCCCAGGTTGGCAGAGGCATAAATAACTTCAGACTTTATGCATCTAAATAGTTTTGAGGATGATTCACATGGTGAAACTTCCCCTTGGTCCCGCCTGTAGGTACTTTTGTTGATTTCAATAAAAATGCTTAGCATGAGCTGCCGTGACATTTGTAGAACTGATGTGATTTGTACCACCAGATTATCCCGAATTTCACTGGCCAACTGCCTAAATCCCTTTGTAGTTACACAGAAATGTGTTTAAAGGACTGACAGAGGAGGAAGAGCTCTTTTGTGGAAGGCACCAATGCCATACATGCAATCCAAATGCCCGAGTTTGACATCCCCCTCTCAATAAAAGTGCTCGGCACTCCACAGCAAAAAATGTCTGTGATGTGCATGGATCTCCTTGAGCTGCACTCCAACAATCTGTGTAAAGAGGTACTGCCCAAGTCCTGTTTTGCTCACTTGTGTTTTATTTGCTTGAACAAATTCAGACTGAGGAAACAGGTGCTCTCTTGGGTCCAGACTGAGTCTGCATTACTTGCTTCTCAGTCTAGAACTTGTTTGAACCCCTCTGATTTTATTTTCAATAAAGAGGATTGTCTCCAGACCACACTGCATCCTTGTATTAACATGCAGGGTGCTACTATCTCTCTTTTGCCTACTTGTTGGTGACATCACTCAGTGAGACCTCTTCACTCAGGGGATATATAGGAAAATATGGAGGGAAGTTGCCCCTATTTGGTCCTTGATACTAAATGGTGCAAAAGATGAGCAGAGCAGAGAAGATCTTTGATAACAGGTGCGATCTGACACCTGAATCTGAATTTTGTTCATCAGGTCCATGAGGAAAACAGAAGTGCTCTGGGCACCCACTCTGCTTCAGAAAAGCTAGAGCTGCCCTACAGTTGTTAACCAAGAGAACTCTCTTGCACACGTCCCATCCAACCCCAAGAGTTGAACATATACAGTCTTATTTTGGAAAATAAGTCTGATGCTCCAGGAATTTGGCTTTCCTGGTTCCTGCATCTCAACATGTACCACACAACAGTGATGAGTGAAGAAGGTGGCATCTCTTTCTAAGAAAGAACCACTATTTTTTGCCCCTCAAGTGGTTTGAATGGAGCATCTGACAAATGAGAGGTTCTGCAACTATTTCAGTTAACTCCATGTCATTTAGTAAGTCATCATGAGTGATCATGGCCCTCTGTGTGTCCTTTGTGTTAAATCGTTTTCCAAAGATACATTTTGCTTTTAGTTTGGGTGATGAATTGGTGATCTATCTCCACACTGCTCCCTGTGCAAGGCATAACAGCATTTCTGTGAGGCTCAGATTTTTCCTGTTCCCCCCTCCATAGAGGAGGTTTGAATGCCCATCCTTGCAAACATGCACTGAAAACAATGGAGAGCCCCTCTCATGCTTCTCACCCTTCATGTGGCAGCCAGAGAAAGGTTTCTCTTGGGCTCTGAAGGCATCTTTCCCTGGTGAGAACGGCTGATCCTCATTTGACTTTTCTGATACACAAAGGTAACTCAAGACAAAAGCGGGTATCAAGTAAGTCCCCTTAGCTAATAGCTGCCTTGAAACACCTCTGCAAACACCCCTGAAGAGACAGCACGTGCTGTTCTGCAACCTGATGCAACACTGATTTGTTGCACCTACAAAATGTCCTCATAATTGTGTGAAATTGAGTGTGAACAAGCAGTCGAATCGCAGTTCATCAAACATAATTAATCCAAAACAGAGCAGCAGAAATACTCATTTTATCTTGCCTAAGAGTTGGTGATATAAATACAGAGCACCCCATAATCAGAAAAGGACTAAACAGATGTCTGCTAGTCTGTGAATTCTTTTATAATGCAAAAATGGCTTTTATCTCTCAATGTCTATTTTTGAAAGCTCATCACTGTGCTGCCTGGATGCTTTGATAAATTACAATAAATATATTAAACATATGTTTTGTTCATTAAAAAATCCATCTACTTCATGTAATCTGGAGACAAAAGAGAAATCATGGAAAAATACAACATTTGTAAACATCTGCTATGCAAATCTGTACTGTAAGGAGCTCTTTGACCAGAATCCCAAAAAAAGGAAGGGAAAAAAAAAAGTAAAGTACTTACAAAAAAAGAAAAGGTGATAGAGCTTTGTTGCATGATGTACCCTATGAAGAGTGTGCCATTTTCCTAATGGCATCACACAGACTCTCCTTTAACCCTACAAAACATAATGCAGCATGGACTCAAAAAAATGTGGGTGAATTTGTTCCAGAAATTGCATTGTGGGGTGGTGGTAAAAGAGCAAGATCCCCTCTGCTCTTCATCCAAAAGAGGCTAATTTGATTTGTAGGTGACAAACAGATACATCCCCAGCACCACCTTCATCTTACGCAGCAGCACAGGCCAACATTGTGCAGAGTATGAGAGTTTTTCATTGAAGCCACAGCAGCCAGAGTGCAACCTCGATGCCTCCCTCCCATTGCAGAGTAGGCAATGACTAATGGTCTGGTCCAGACCACAGACCAGTTTTAGAGATGAATAACATAAACATGTTAAAACTGTTTATATAAGCAGAGGGCCTTGGGGTTTGGGTTTTTTTTTTGTTTTGTTTGTTTGTTTGTTTTTTTATTCTTTACACTAAGAAAGACACACTGGGGATAAGAAAGCTAGGCTTTTAAAACACATTCAATGATTTGGACTCCAATCAGCAGATGTTGAAGGCTGCATACGAGACACAAATCATAACCTCGTATCCCAGTCCAGACCATTTAACCACAATAGATCCTTTGCAGATTCCGACAATCTCTTGATTTTCTGACCCTTATATTTTGTATACATTATCAATTTTGCAATGTATCTCTGCTAGACCTGGCTTTCACTTGCTACACAAACACATCTGTCAGTTTAAATCGCCTCCCTGTGGCTTTAACATATGTGATTTCAACATGCTGGAGCTGAGATGGTGCCTGTTCTTTCCCATTTGCTGTTTGAGAGCATTTGTTCTCTTAGTCAAGAAAAGAAGTAAGAAAACAACCATGGGCCTCAAAGACTTCTCAAATTATTCTCAGTTCCTGTAGTCCTCAAGGAAGCAGACTTCGCTATCATTAATTTCATGTTAGGCCAACTCAAATGACCAGGAAACCTTTTACATTCAGATCAACAGGAAAGCAGCTTTCAACAGGAGACCAAGCCTGAACATGTGCCCTTGCCATGAGGGTCATTAACTGTGTGGTCAAAACACCCAAGTAAAAGCTTCAAAGCCCATTTTCTTTTCAGGGCTGCACCCCTGGTTTTGAACCTATGTCATGAAAGCAGAATCCATCCCCAGGATGGTCTGCAAGGGAGAGCACAATGCTGCAATAACAGTCAAACTCGCTGCTCTGGCAATGAATGCTTATCTCATGCTGCTTTCCCCATGAGTAATGTTTAAAATAAATAAATACTGCAGGGGAGTTGCTGTTAGTGCAATTGTTGGGTTGTACTCTTGTAGCAAGCTTTTTATCATAATAGTGCAGCAGGAGCACAGTGTGTTTGCAAGGCAAGTTTGAGCCAGGGCACAAAAGCATGTATAGTCAGTTAATAAATAATGGACTCCATGTACGCAGGTTTTGCAGTGTGGCTTAAAAAAATCACCCCTTTCAAAGTACAATAATATACAAATGCTATTGAAACAAAACAAATCAAAGCAAAATGCAGAGAATCAACTGCTAGTGACTGGGAATGGCAGACGTTCTCCTCTGGAGAGAGTGGGAACCATGCAAGTGCAATGGCAGCTGCAGCAGTACCTTGGTTTACAGAAACACTCCTTTGTGTTCTTCCATTTGTGCTCTTCAGCACAGGTAGTAGCAATGATGTCACAGTTTGCCCATGAGCAATGACACCTTTAACGTCTTTCTTATATCTGAAGACTATTATATAGTCAGGGGATCCTCAATGGGACTCAGACTTGCCAGCATTTCATGGATTTGATGGTGACATACCATACAGAGGTCTAGAGTTTATACTTATCTTGTGTTTATGAGTTAACAGCAGCAAATACCTACCTCATAACCTTCCCAATATAAGGACGTGATAGACTACAAAGAGGAAAGATATCCAGGGGGCCCATAATTTTGCTGTACAAAGCTCACAGCAGTTCTTAACTTCACTGATGAGGAACATTTAATTTCACTGAATTAAAGATTGATTAGGCCATTGACCTTAATGGGCAGGAACTCTTCCTAAAAAGAACACACCAGACCCACAAGATGGTCGGTGACAGTAACAGCACATATTATCAGAAAACATGACTTTGCCCAACTTGGGAACTGCTTGATGCTAAGCTGGGCATATCACCCCAGCACTTAATCCACTTGTAAGTAAATCATTACAAGGAGAAAGAAAAATGAAGCACTTACTTGGTCCAAGACCTATGGAAAATGCAGCAACATAAACAAGCAGGCTGGCCAGAGAGAGCCATTTCAAGACAATGGGAACCTCCCGACTTTCCACATGAGACTCTGTTGTGACTCCTGCCAGAGCAGTCTTGTTCAGTTCTCCTCTCCTAGCAACACCTGGGCTTCTCTGCACATCAAATGACAATCTTTCTGGTGAAGCTATGTTAGCAAAGAGGTCCTTGAGACTCCCATTTGTGATACCAGTGAGGTTTCCTGGTCTCTGGAGAAAGAAGTCCTCTGGAGATTGGCTTCTACAGACATTAGTGAAATTCACATGTATGTTGTGGTTCACTAAGCCCAAAATGACCAATGATACTGCCATAACAGAAGAGCCAATACACAGAAAAGTTTTACTTCCAACTCGATCCACAAAAACTGTGGCTGGGACTGTGCTGACCACTTTAACTACTCCAACTCCAGTAGAAGCCAAGCTGGCAGCTTCATTGCTCTGGAACCCAACTGACTTCAAAACAGTTGATGCGTAAAATAAAATATTGGGTTGCCCAGTTGTTTGCACAAAAAAGACTAGAGTGAGTCCTACCAACATTCGGGCCCTCATGTTGTTTTTTGAACGAAACAGGTCCAAGAAACTATACTGATGTTCTTCTTTCAGGGAAGACTTGATCACAGTAAGTTCTTTAGTAGCATCTGATGTTTCCCGTAGCCTCTCCAGTACTTTTCTTGCAGCTTCATCGTTATTTTTCATGACAAGAAACCGAGGACTTGGAGGAAGGAAATACATGGCAATAGCCTGCAAAGCACCTAATGGAATCACAAAGCCAAACATGTACTTCCAGCCATGAGATATGCTGGCAAATGCATAATTTGAAATATAGGCAAAAAGAATGCCTATCACAATCATGAGTTCATTCAATGATACAAGGAGGCCTCTTCGGTGCTGGGGGGCAATCTCAGCAATATACACACAGGTTGCAATTGATGATAATGATATGGAAATACCTATGGCAATCCGTCCCACAATAAGTATCCCATATGATTCATAGGGTAGCAAAATCACACTTCCCAGCACAAGCAAAGAAGATGCAATAATAATAGCAAGTCTCCTTCCAAATCGGTCTATCAGGAATCCACCAGTAAGGGATGCAAATAAGGCCCCAAAAAGCAGGGAACTTACAACAATTTCCTGCTCTTTGCAAGAGAGTTCTAATATGCTGCTCATCTGAAGAAGAGCTCCAGAGATAAGGCCCAATTCATAACCCATCAGAAGTCCACTTATGGCAGCAATGGCAGAAGATAGAAAAGTAAATGTTCCACAACCTGAAATAAGAGAAAATACACTTATACTTACATATACTTGAAAGTGTGACTTCTGCAACATTCTGACAACTAGTAATAACTTTGTTTGATATACCAAACCAAAAACTCATTTTGTAACTTTTAGGCAAAGCATTTAATTGCGTACAAAGCCAGCAGCAGCAGTGACATAAGAGCCTATTTTTGAAAAGGAAAAAAAAAAAAAATTCTTAAACTATAATTCTTTTGGGTTCCTTATCTTCCTGATCAGAAGTTAATAAGGTTTTGATTAGGCCCTAAGTAATTAAACCTTCTGCCTCAGAATATCATTGCCAGAGGCAACACTGACATGACAATACAACCTTTTGGTAAGAAAACAGTTTTTGCCTTGTGATGTGCTCAGTGTTCTTCCTTTACTGAATTGAGCGAGTCCTGTCCACCCAAGTAGTGTTTCATGGGCAAGGAAAGCAGTAATTTCCCAGCCAAATTGCTTCAGCTGTGACTGGAATAAATAACAAGCTTTCCCTTTCTACTTACTAATTCCTTCATTTCACTTGACAATACCATGAAGGCTGCTGGTACCAGTGGTTTTATTTTGCCAGATGGAAACTTACCCACTGAGTGGCAGACTGATCCAGATAGGTGGGATATTCTAGGGAAATCAGTCTTTGAGGAACAAATTCATGAACTTTTTGGGCTTTGCTTATCACTAATTTCAGATTCTTTGGAATATCAGGATCAACTATTTTGCATAGTTTATGACAGCCACAATGTCAGGAATAAAAAACAGATGTTGAAAACATAAACCAAAAGGAGATTATATGCCTTTGAATGTCCACATTAAAACAAACTCATTTTATACAACTGTGTTTCATTGTTTATTGTTACAAGATAGATTTGACTGATCACATTCTACACACTGTGAAGCCTTTTTCACCCTAAACCTTGAGGAATATATCAGTTTGTTATTATTGGTCTTGTCCTTTCTGCCAGCATGATTTTCCTCTCCTTGTGATGTTGGCTGCTGCACAACTAGGAAAAGAGTAAATTGACTTCTGATTTTCTGGTTAGTTGGAGAGATGGGACTTGTGTGAGGAGAGGTAGCTCTTGAAGTGTACAGAGTCTGTATTTCAGTTAATTCTCCTGGAACAACTTGGCTGGAAAGTGGTATATGGTCTAATTGAAAATGATACATAGACTTTGTTTATTTTTAGCTTAGTTTTGTAAGCCATTAAGGCTCTTTGATCACAGTGACTGCCTGGAGCTCCTTGGCAATAACTTTTGAGCACATTGGCAAGGATCAGTCCCATTTGACAGAGGATATTACATTTCTAAAGCAAATTGTGAAGAGAGAAGAGGAGGGCAGCCCTAGCAGTATGTCTGCACTACTAAAATAAACGCTGCCAGAGCCCAGGCCCAGACCCTGGCACATGGCCACATATCCTACTCAGTTGCTGGCATGGTCCCCGGCCTGGTTGTGCCCCAAGCCACTTCACACTCTCTTAAAAATTCCCAGAGGTAGTTTGGCTCACCTGTGAGCCCACCATCATACCCTGCAGCCACTCGTGGGAGGTCAGGTTATTTTGGAGCGTAGCAGAGTATAACAGTGTGAATATAAACTGTGCCTCTAAGGCCAGGGGAGATGTGTAAGCCCATTAAGTCTATTAAGATAAGTATCCCCTATTAGCTCTCATGCCTGGCTCTCAGTTTGCCAAGGCAGAAACCAAGCTCATCAGCCCTGAGCTATTGAGTGCACCCACCCAGCCTGCCTCAGCCCACTCTGCCTCTGAGGTTGGGTGGCTGGCAAGCCAGAGACATACAAGAGACAGGCAAAACCCACATGTTTTTGTTGTGATGACCTGTAAGGGCATGGGGGAAATAGGAGCATTGTGAGAAGTCTTTCAGAAGGGGAGGGTGAATGGTAGATTTATTGTGATGGAGGTGAGACATCTTGAAGAAAATATCAGAAGCAAATTTGCAAAATGCTCCTGTGATGGAACAATCTTTTTTTTTAAATATTGTTACTTTTGTCCATTTATCTATTATGTCTAAAGCTTTTTCTTCCTTTGTATCTACAGTATTTGAGATCATTGCACTTATTTTAAACAGGGGTTAGTCCATGGGTTAATGCAAGGTCCTGCTGTACTTCCTTCACACACTCAACAGCACTTTAGTAGAAGTACTACTGGCTCCAGTTAAGCTGCCTTGTGCTACATGTGCTTCATCCTCCAATGCATACATGCAAAATGTTTTATCATTGCAAAACCTAATTTCTCCTTCCTCTTTATACTTTTTACTCACCTACTTGATGTATATTACTAGATCTGGAAAATAGACCTTTCCAGTGAATCTTGGATGGGAATCAGGGCTGGTAACAGCACAGTGTCATATTGAATGAATGATCTTGGGTATCAGAAGCTACACTGCTAATTTGATCACAGTGCCCTGCCCACACTACAGCTCCCTGATGTCATTTGTACGTTCTTGGGTATCTGTACTTTAAATTGTTGATCCATGTAGATTTAACTGAAGATTTTACCTTAATTTATATGTTATGAAGCCAAAATAAACCATTGTGATCAACCCGTCTGACACTCATGAACAGCACAACATAGCCCCTCATACACACTGAAATTTTATTTGAACCAGGCCATTTAAATTATTCAGCTTTGATTTAAAAATTGCTAGTGGTTGAACAACAATGACTTTAAGTCATCAGTTGTCCCAATGGTTAATTGCTTTCACTGTAAATTATCTGTCAATTATTTCTAGACTTAATTTCTGTAACTTCAGCTTCCAGCCATCAGATCCCATTCTCCATTTGCCTGCACTTAGCTGTGTTCACTAAGTACAAAATTGTAGCCTGTCATCGAGTCATCCCACAGATCTCTCCTTGATAAGCTACTTAGCCTGTGAGATTTTACAAGTTCCCTAGTCCTTTAAGTATTCAAAGCCTTGTTCTTTGAACTCTATCAATATTATCAACTCCTTCAATAAATTGTGAGCTGGACACAGTTCTCCTGCAGTGTTTGCACGGTTCCAGATAGGAACTTGACACAACTGTCCTGCTCCTGGGGGACATTTCCACCTCTACTCATCTAAGGATTGGTACAGCCATGTATAGGATCTCATCTTCTGCTGATTATCCTCCAGGACAACCAACTTTTCTGATGTGGCTCTTTTCAAGGCATTTATTATCCTTTAAGTGCCTGTCTTCTTGCATCCTAGGTAGGAATACAAATCACTTCACCTTTGTCTGTATTAAAACACATAGGATGTGTTCAACTTACATAACTGAGAGATATACAGTGTCTTTAGATTTCTTTGGTAGCCACTTGTGAAAGAAAAAGGCACTTCTAGATGTCTGAAGTAGGTCAGATGCCTGTTTCTCTCCGTTGCTTATGAAAGGAATCTGTTTGGTTTGCTCCGATGCAGATGTCTAAAGTTGGCAGAGAAGGACCCCAGACAGCACATTCACTCGCAGTCAACAGGAGAAGACATCTCAATTGCATTCATCCAGCAACATATCTTATTTATTAATCACCTGTCACCTTTATCACCCACAAATAATCCATTGTTATCTTCTTCCAGGCAATTGAGAAGAAATGTTATGTAGCAGAAGGACAAAAGCTGAGTTTAAGGCTCTCCAGCAGAAACACAGCAGTATGGGCAATGTCTCCTATTGATACTTTGAAGTTTGTAACCTGCACGGCTATTAGATCTTTAAATGTGTGACTGCCGGTTTTGTATGGTTCCAGTTTCTGATTCAAAATGTCACTGCCAAGTCAAATATCTTGATGGAACCCACCATCAACACTGTTCTTTACAATCCAGACTGTGCTCCCCTCAGCCTGTGGCCCTCAGATCAGAGCAACCAAGGTGATTGTTTATTTTTAATCTGAGAGGCTGTACAAGCTGGGTGTGGAGCTTGGACTCCTGGGAAGTTGCTAAGGAAGCACTCAAGACCATATATTTCTTGCTTCTCCAAGTACAGCAGCTTGATCAATGTCTTAATGTTTCTTTGGTTTGTTTTTACTGGGCCAACAGGTATCCTCTTCCATGTGTCCAGTGACAGAGGCCCACAGTCATATAGAAATAGTGGAGGTCTGCATCTAAAGCAAATCCTTGAATGAAAAGCAGATTCTGATGTGATGCAAAGGGACACACATTGTCATTCTGCATTAGCAGCAGCAAAACTCAGCAGTTAACTTGATGTCATTTCTCCCTCACAGGGACTATTCTTCTGAGAAACATCCTTATATCACCATGAGGTTTTGTTGTAACAGGTGTACCTAAGACTCGCCTGTTCAGAACTGCCTTCTGAGTTAAACTCTGAAATCTCTGCTCCGTTTTCCTTCATGGTCTTCCTCCAGACAAAATTTCCTCTGACCTCAGCATATGTTTTGCTTTAGCAGTTCCAGATAAAGCATGCTGCAGTAGTTGTACTCACAACCCTTTCAAGTGTCACTTTAAATGATGTTGCTGGCAGTTCTTAGGAATTCCTTTTTCTAAAAAAAGCTTCTTAAAATATATATTCCTTTTATTTTTATGAGATTCTTCAAAATACATGACAGTGTGCAGCCCAGGGGAATAAAATATTTTAATGATGGCTTCCAGAGGAATTTCTCCTTCAGTCTGCAACAAACACCGTGGCTAACGAGCGTGTGGCTGGTATGTGACAAGTGATTGGAAAGTCTATTCTCTAGTTTCTCCATGTAAACAAAATGGCTTCTCACAACTGTTACTTAGGTCAAAAGGACCACTTCTTGGCAAACAAACTTATCTTTAAGAACATTTGCTGGAAATGTTTATGCTGGGTTCCTGAAAAGAAGATCAAGCACATTTGTAGTATAGCACAGTGTACTGCTGATGAGACTGGATGGGGCCAAGTAGTAAGAGTGTGCCCCTTCACCTCCTTTCAAGCACATATTTGGGAAAATACTGTCCTTCTAAAGACAACTTTTTTTCTTTTTTTTTTTTTTTTTTTTTATGCATGTATTTTATGGACATTAAGGATAAATGATCTGTGCCAGGGAAGATTTGCAAGCATGCTGATCTGGGAAGCACCACTCTTCCCCTGCTTCACGAGCAGAAGAGCTATGGAAAATGTGCCTGGTAGGCCTTTCCAGCTCACGTTGGCAGCACCCCTCTCCACATTAGTCCAGAGACCAAGATGCCTGTGATGTGCTTTTTTCTTTCCTTTCTCCCAAGAGAACATGCAGTGTTCATACAGAAAACTAGTAGGATGTAGTGGGGATTACTTCTTTATGTGACCTGTGCAAATACATCTGTTTTAATCAGAGGGGACTTGACAGTCTCTTCCAACATGGTGCTTTCTTTTGTTGACTTTGATTTACTCTGAGGTGAGAAATGTCTCAATTTGGGATGGAAGGTAAATTTTAAGCTATCTTGAACAATGTATTTCTTCTCCGTCTGAGTGCTGTCTGACATACAAAATGTTTGCCTTTATAGGGAAATAATGTTTAAAATTCACTAAAATTTCTTTAATGGAGCATTTTTCTAAAGTGTATAGTGTATGAATTATGGGATTTTGTAGGAGAAATATTTAATGACATGTGTTAGGTATTCCTGCATAATTAAATAATGGGTTTGCTTCTCATAAAAGATGATTATCCCATTTTCATGCCATCATGATCTTTGCTGCACTGCCACAGTCACTTTCTCTGTCTCATCCGGTTGTCTGGTGTAAAGAGATATATGTTACACTGTTGATCTATTCTAACAACTGAGGTTTTTTTAGGTCCAGTAGCTGCTTAATAGGTGTATTACTGCTATTAGCAGAAATGATCTAACATATGATCTAACTGTCCATCTAGAATTCTAGTATGGTATCTAAAACAGTTACCCGACAAGAGTCCCATGGGATGAAACAAATGGTGGCTTTGGGACGGAGTTATGTTTCAAGCAGAGCTGGAAAATATCAGAAAATACTAAATTTACCCCAAAATAGAGTCAGGGCCATGTGGGATTGTGCCACATGTTTGACAAATGTGACTCCTACCACCCAAGTATGAAAGGCAAAACCAAACCAAATATTTTGTAAATCAAACTAAAATAAGGCAGAAGGAAGATAATATATCACACATTTTTATACATCTAAATTCCTGTGATGGTGAGAAGCATTGTATACTTTGTACAGTGTAAGCCTCATGAATGTATTGTGTGAGTAATATTCTAATTTCATGCATAAAAGCCCTCTGGCAGTGATGGAAAGAGTGGGAAAACAGATTCTGGACAGCCACCCTGGCCATCTCACCATCTCTTTTAATGCTCTGCCATGCATTTTCAATATATCAACAGCCAGCCTGGTGCTTCATTACATTAAATTGGATTTGGATTTTGTTCTGTTATTTTCCAGTAAGAATCAACAAGTTCTTTTAATTCCTAGATAGGTAATTATAAATTACTCAGTTACTGCTTTTATTTCTGAGGGTAAGGCCTAGCGTGTAACTTGCGTGTACTCTTCTAATCATAGTCCTTGTGCTGCAGTAACTGTGCTGTCTGTTTATTGTAACTGCCTTGCTTCCCTGTGATAACGCTATCCTATAACCATCTGCATTGCTCTCCCCATACCCTAAGGTAATGTTAAATATGTCTGCACACTGACTGGCTTTCTGTTCTTGATTAACCTCTGCTTCCAGCTATCAGTAGATGTTGCTGAACTGATCACCATTACACTCCAACAAAGCATTTGTGCCTGTGGTATCTGAACAATCATGGGTTAGTCAGTTCATGCATTTTTAAGTGAATAAAACCTGCTTGGGACATAGTAATTTCTGTCTTACAACCATGCTTTCCTGTTTGGGTACAGCTGTCTTGTGGGTGAGAAATGTCATGATTGTGGGTCATTTTCCCCTTGATCTTATAATCAGTTAAAGAGACTCAAGATGCAAACCCATTCTGTAACTTAGAAACCTGTGTAGGACAGCACAGGTAAAGAGCTATGAAATTCAGCTCCAGCAATCAAAAATCTTTTGCAGAAGAAATTCTACCGTTGATTTTTCAGGGCATCAGCACAGAAAACCTATTTATTCCTAAAGTACTAGGGAAGAAAAGACAGGAATCCCTATCTCCCCACCCTGTACTTTCCCCCTGCATGAGCAGGTGCAATGCTTGCCTGACCTCCCTCCACTTCAGTATAAAAGGCTGAATTGCTCCCGAGCATGCAAGGACCCGAGCACCGTTGTTATCTTAGTTGGCAGAAGGTTCTCTGATTTTTCAGGTGACTGATCTTAAAGGAAAATGATTTACACCACAGACAGCACATGCACAAACAGTAGGACTGAGGCCTTTTGGGAAAAGTATCACATGAAACTTAATTCAAAATTCTAACCAACCTTTCCCTTCCTTACTCACATTTCCCCCTCTCGCACTTTTAGAAATGGAGTCAGCATGCCCCGAGAGTCCTCAGCTTTGTGGGGCTGTTTTCCCCCAGCCCCAAGCATGAGCTACATGGACACACTGCTTCTGGCTAACAGCTGGCACTCAGCTCCTGACGCTTTACCTGCTGCAGCCGGGAGCTTGCGGAGGTGGTGACGGCGGCTGCCTCTGCTGATCTCCTCATCCTCCTCTGCTCTCGTCCTCTGGCTCTGCTGGCCGAGGTCCTCTGTGCTCTGCCCAGGTACCATGGCCACCCCCTTTGCACTTTGGGGCAGGAGCACTTCAGAGGGCAGCCGTCCTTCCCTGGCTGGTGAGGAAAGTGCAGGTTATTTTCCTCATGGCAACAAGTTGCTGAAGCTGGCTGAAACCAAACGCAAACCACAAAGTGGTTTGTGAACAACTTTGTTGCTATTTCAGAAGGCTTTGCCCTTTGCAGTGACACAGGCTGTTGCTATTCTTGGGAGCCTATTGCAGGCGAGGGGAGGGCCGTCTGTCGGAAGTATTGCTTTTGCCTTTTAACAAATAGTTGGAGACATCAGCCGTCCACGCAAACCTCGATGCACATTCCTTACCCATTAACTTAAAGGGTCTCTCTCTCTTCCTCTCTCTGGTGTTCATACAAACAGGTTTTTAACAGCGAAGGCACACTGAAAGGGAGGATTTGAAGTGTTTGCTGTGTCAGCTGAAGTTAGGGCACTGAGCACACACACACAACATTGCTTCATTCTTCAAATTGTGAGCAAGTTGTGGTGAGAAATAGAGGAGAGGAAAAAAATTCATGGCAGCCCTTTGCAGTCTGTGACAGTAAGAATGGGGATTTTTCATGGCATAGTTGCATGTGATATGTTACAGGTAAATGAAAGGCAAGCCACCTCCTCTCCTATGAAAATTACTTGTGGGAAAACCGAGACTATCTCAGTTATAATGAGTCAAAGTATTGATTTTGAGAGCTGCTAGGGGTCACTAGCTTTGGTGGAAGCAGTGGCCAGAGGCCAGACTGCAGCAGTGAGGAAAGTTAGAGCGGGTGCAGGTGAGCTGCCAGCCGGGGCTGCCTGTCCTGTCCTGTCCTGGTCTTCGTCCTGGTTCTGGTGCAGGAGCCTCTGAGCACTCTCAGCAGACTGGCTGGCCTCAGTGAGGCAAGTTGTCCAAGCTATGCCCAGTGGGAATTGCTGTTGTATAATTTGGCAGTGCTGCAGGCTTCTTGTTTGTGCTCTTTTTCATTACTTGCTGTTTTTGTCCTGGTTGTTTTTGTTTTAACACACTAATGCCTGCAGATAGCGTGGGAGGGAAGGCAGAGGTGGAAAGTTGGTGGCTTTTACAATATTTTCAGAAAGGAGAATTACTAAACAAATTTTCCTTAAGGAGAGCAGGCATAATATACCCTTTACTGGTGTTTGCTTAACAAGAAAATTTGGCAAAAGACATTGTAACTGCCCCATCTGAAAGCTGCCTCACTGACAACTTTAGAAGCTGGAGCACCTGAGATGCCATGAGGGCACCGGTTCCAGCAGGGAGTTTGGTTTTGACAGTGCCTTTGGTGTGGAGTTGAATGAGTCGGTGTAGCTCTGCTCTCACGTGTAACCTATTCTCTATGTACAATGGCCACCTGTCAGGCAGCGCGGGACACTACCAAGGCTGTTAACAATTTCTTGCCACATCCAGGGTGGTATTGTTTCCTCATGGGGTATGGACAAAAAGTAATGTCAATTCTTAAAGAAACTATTCAGACATTTTGGGAAAAAATGAGAGGCTGTTTAGACTGGGGAAGGAAAGGAAATATTTTCAGAGACTAAACTCAGTTGTGTCAAGATTCCTGTTATAATGTGTAACGACCTCCTCTAACAGCCCATGTAAAACACAGCTCTGCTCAAGCACCTGCTCTCTGGAAACTCAGCTAACTCTGTAGCTACACACTTGTTCTATCTCCTAAATGCCTTTAGATGTAATAGTCCTGGAGAAGTCAGAGGACTGACCAGATGCCGGTGGCAGTTCGACAGGCAGCAAAGCTGTGTTCCCAGAGGCGTGGCTTGGGAGGATGCTCTGCAGTCCACTCCTCCTGCGCAGAGCTGCTGCCTGGGGAGTGCTGACCCCGAAGTAGTGACCCCACTGCCTGCTGAGGACCTGAAAGAAAAAGGGAGTTCAATTCAGTCTTCAGCTGAATGGCAGCTTCAGTTTCACAGAGAACTGACCAGAAGCAATCTGGTCTCTGGCAGAAAGGGGGAATTTTTTAAGGGGGAATGCCTGGTGGTGAGGCATCCTCAACAGTCTGAACTGACAATGAACTTCCCCCATCCCATCCTTTCCTTGCACCAGGTTTAGTCAGATATTCTGACTAAACATGTACATGTGGAGTTACAGAAGGTTCCACATAGAAAATCTGTCTCATCCCCAGGTAACCAGATGTGCAAGAACTGACTACTTAATTCTGCTATTAGCTTTTGCCATCCAGCTAACAGGAAGCTGCTTTGCTGAAATAGGGAGTACTGTGTGAAATTATTGAGATGAGCTTGCAGCACTGCATTGGTGGCACTGGAAGTATACATTGTTCCTTCTTTCATTTGTGAAGAACTTTTTCAGCCTTTCCTCATCCCCTCATTCCCCCAGTTCCACCCAAAACTGATTCTGAAAATCTCTACAATGACAGCCTAGGCAGATGTCATGATTTAGGGTCAGGGCAGCCCATTAGACCTATAGCAGATGCTCCCTCCCTAAACAGGAAGAGAAAGGGAATAAGGGAGGGAGACTAAGCAATTAGAAAAGGAAACTAGAACAGCTTTAATGAAAATGAAAATAATAATAAAAATACAATTATATGCAAAACCAGTACCAAACCCAACACCCCCTGATGGCAGTTACATCACTGTCACCACTGATGCTGTGGAGCAGCCACCAGGAAAGTCCAGACTGCACCCAGCAGCAGATGGGAACTGCGTTCAGGAGCTGGATTCTGGTACTGGATTCAGGAATACACAGATCAGGCTCAAACGTAGAATGTACAGAGTCCTCCTTGGATGCCAGCTGAGGAAGAGGCAAGGAAGAAGCCGGAGGAAACAAGCCAAGTGAGACCCTCATGATCCCTTAGCTTTATACTGAGTAATACATGTATCTGATGGAATCCCTCTTTGGCCAGTTTAGGGTCACTTGTCCTGTCTGCTCCTCCCCACAGATGCAGTCTTTACTTTCCTGCACCCCCCAATGAGATATACAAGATCCAGCAGTGGCCTTGGTCAGCATATCAATCCTTGGTACTAAGTCTAACCATGGGGTGTTCTCACTGCCAGCAGCAGACACTGTCTGTGAAAACAGGCTGCTAACTTCAGAAAGTGCAGTTAGTTAGAAGAACTGAGCTGAAAGTAAAATCACTGACCAGAATTAGTTCTGTTCTCATTCAAACCAGGAAAACAGGCATCTCCCATCACACTTGTAGAGTATCTCTCCAGCTGTGAGCTGAATCGGGCTCATCAGCTATAGGTTATTACTAATTTTGATGCAAGTAAGAGATGTATTGTGACTGCAGCCCTTTCTGTTCAAAGACTCCCCCCTAAATGTAGTCCTCCAACTAAATGTACTGGCACCTATATACTTTAGGAGAACTTAAAAGCCTGTCAGTAACTGCACTTTCCTCTGAATAAGAAACATATTACCCCCAGGAGTAAGTTATAAGAAGAAAAGGTTGCTTTTCATTGTGTTCCCAAATCTTCTGATGAACAGATTTTAAGTCATGACTGTTAAGCAAGTAGAACACTGAATTTCATCATTTTATCTTTTTTTGTTTGTTTTTCTAATAGGAAAAAAAAATTAGACAAATAATGGAATTGCTTTTGTTTAAACCTGGAGTTTAGTGCTACCTATATTCTCCTCAGAAACCAGAGTCTAGACTGATTTTTAAATGTTTACTTACTTGTTTACTTAAAAATCCAGCAGACTAATCTTGTCCTGAAAGTGAAGGCCAAATAACCCATTTTTCCTCTCTACTGCTGCCTTTACAATATCTATGCCAGCTGCAACACAGCAATGGCTTAACTTTGCACCCTGTGGTAACCTTAGGAGGCACCTAGCTTTCACTGATGGCAAAACAGCCAGGACACAGCACAGACCATAATGGACAGGCAAAAAATGAAGGAAAAAAATGTTATTATGGGGACTTGCATTTGGGCTGCCCAGAGGGCAATGCACTCTTGCCATGCTGAGCTGCAGATGCTGCAGAAGTACCAGGGAGCTTCCTGGGCTTCAACCTGCTCTGTAAGTTGCACCCCATGCCAAAACCACTGTATCAGGTTGGTAAGGTCTTAGGGTAAAATGTTCCCAGTAAGTGGAAATGTGAAGTATTTTACCCTGAGATGTACCATTTGGCATGGCATGGCATAAGAGATGTTTTGTGCCATCATTGGTAGCCATCTGATAGTGAAAAGCTACAGTTCAGCAGGTGTAAGAATCTTTACATGATTTTGGCCAGAAAGCAGAGGCATTGATGTTATTGATGTTAACTGGCATTAACTGGCATCTCAGAAAATGACAGTACTGGAAAAAAGCCAGTTCCAGCTAATGAAAGCAAACAGAAGAAAGGAAAGCAAATAGCCTGTGCTGGTTCTGCAGCCAAGGTGATCACAAAGGAATCTCGTGAAATGCAGTGAGTGTGAAACCGTTGCTGGTGGCTGCAGGGTCCTGGTCCCACAGTCGTGTATACCCACTCCATTTCACAGCAGAGATAAACAGGCAAGCAAACAAGTAAAACTTCACTACAACAGACATGAACAGGGGAAGAAGGAAGAAAAAGGAGCATGCTTTGCTACTTGTCAATTCTTGTTGGTTTTTTTTTTATTTTTTTTTTTTTTCCTGTTACTGCCTTGCCTGTGTAGGCTGTTTAAAGCAACTACTTGGCTCATGCTGTGTGCCTGAGAGCAAGAGGTGTCAGAGCACAGACAGGGGCGCTGCCAGAGGGTTTGCAGGGAAAGAATTGCATGAGCTCTGCCCCTCTCACTGGAGCCTGAGAAGGGAGTCCTGATGAAACTGGGGAGGGTAGGGAATAGTGTTCCAGAAGGCAAGAAATCCCAAATACCAGGTTAGGCGAACAGCTTAATGATGCTCCGAAGGGGACGAGCCCCAGCTCCACAGATGTGCCATTTGAGGTTGGGCAGAATGTCATGCGCTTCAGGAGGAAGAAGAGTGGAAAAGAGAAAGAAGCCAAAAGCAGAAGAGGGTCAGGAGACAAGCCAGGGGTATGAGCATAACACCATCATGAGATTCCCCTGTTGGTTTTGTCCATGTGCAGTTGGTAAGAAATCATATTTTCTGATACTTTCTCAATTACTTGTTTTCAAAACTGACCAAACAATTTCTAATTAGAGGCATGATTAGGCTAGAAGAAGAAAAGATATTCACTTTAAATTGCTGAATAATCTTCCTGGAAAATCTGTGAGGCTAAGGTGGGCATTTTGTCTAAAAACTCTGGTCACTATTTGTATTTGTCTGTGCCTCCAGTGATCTAATAACTCAACTTTGGGACTGTGGAGAGACAGGAAGGTTGTCATTAAGCCAATAGGAATTAATTAAGAAGGTGAGAAGGACTTTCTGAATCAGTTTTCCTAGGCCATTTTTATCAGAGTTAGAGGAAGGAAGATCATATTATTTCCCTATAGATTTTATGACTTTCAGAAAGAAGATTGTGGAACTTTCTCAATTATTTTATTCTAAAATATGGAAATAAAGCTTTTCAGGGAAACTATGTAGAGTATTTTCTTGACATATCAGCTGAAGTTATGTTGCCTGCATCTGTGATCTCTGAGGTTTGCTCATAGAACAAATAGCTCATTGTTTGCAGAAGAGGTTGATAAGATAGCCAGAAGAGGACAACATGAAGGGTGCTGGGAGAATGAAAGCAGGAAAGATACACAGAGAGAAAAGAAAGAAATGGAACAAAACCCCCAAGAAAAATGTACCATTTATTCCAGAAAAAAAATAATAATAAAAAGAAAAAGTACTAATGTTAAAAAGCATGAGTATCCTTTCCCATTAGTATTGACACAATGACACCCACAGACAAGGCAGAAAATGAGCCAAAATTCCAGTCACAGAGCAATAAAAATTCTATGAAACATACAGAGAGAGCTATCTCAAGAAAGTGAAATGCTGACCTGTGACTATAGAGAAGATCATTTTCATTACTGTTGTGCAGGGAATGAATTGTAATTTAGGAGTCAGCTTTGCAAGGATTTTATAAATGTAAGATAAATTTCATAATCACAATATTTGGGCTATGTAATTTGTGTCATTTTGCAAATGAATAAACTCTAAATACATTAACAGATGGATAATACTAAGTAAATAGATGGTATAGTCTGATGTCATGTAGAAAATTCATGACAAAACTTAGAAAACCAATTTCTTCATTCTGAGTCCTGTGTTTTCTTACTAAATCATTGTCATTGAGTTTTGTTCTTACTCTTCGAGAGGTGCTGATTTATATCAATATATTTTTACCTGACTTTACAAAAGTCTTTTAGAAGTTCTTGACCTCTTTTAGTAGAACAAATAATAGATGTAGTCCAGAGCTCATCACACTTCACAACTCACTCCAAGGGTCTCAAAAACACCTGCTGACTCACTACACAACTATTTATTCCTGCTGCTCTTCTGTTAGCATCTTCTTTAAAAGTACAATGTGACCAGGGTCAGCAGCTTTACCAGTTATGTTTTGGCAAAAACTTAAAACCAAACTGAAGGTAAAAAATGGAGGTTGGAAAGCACAACACAAAAATAATTGAGCTGAGTAAACAAAATAAAAACTCAATTTTACTTCAGGTTGGCAGTGTAGCCTTTCCATCAACTAAAAGGAAAAGTCTTCTAGCTTCTGGGTAACCCAAGGAGCCATTTGTATTAGTTACTGAATAACATATTTATGGTTTGCCATCACACACTGTTCTTTTCTGTTTGCTTCAGATATTTCACACATGGCTTTTTTAACAGAACATAGAAACAGCAGCCACATATATTTGAAAGAAAGTTGTCCATCTGAAGTAAAATAAAGAGGCAGTGATAAATAAATGTCAGAAAATTCAGTAAAAATGCTTTTACAAATTTTATCCTGTTCATTATCTTGTGGGAAATAACAAATCAGTTTCTGTACTCAAAATGAAATTTTTATGGGCTTGATTTCTTTATTACCCGCTTTGGATATAACTTTATGGAAAGGTGAAGAAAACCCAATCTGAACCTCTAAGAGGTGTATCACTGCTATATTTCAAATGTCTTTACCAGCATCTGGTACACTGCTTTGTGTGGTCATAGTCATTGCAATCAGCTATTTCACTGGCAGAGGCTAAGCTTGAGCCTGCGCTCAGAGGAAATGTCTCAGTGTCCTGGTTTGAGTAAGAACAGAACTAGTTCTGTTCAGTGATTTTCCTTTTCATCTCAGTCTTTTCTGAAATTAACAGCAGATTTTCACATATAGTGCTTCTAACAGTGATAACACTCCATGTCTAGAGATAGTACCAAGGGCTGGTGTGCAAGCCAAGGTCACTGCTGCATCTTGTGTACCATGTTGTGGGTGTAAAAAGTAAAAGGTGGCATCTGTGAGGAGGAGTGGACAGGACAGGTAACCCTAAACTGACCATAAAGGGATTCCGTCCCATATATGTCATATTCAGTATAGAACTGAGGAATCACAAGGGTCAAGCTCTTCTTCAATGGCCAGTGTCCAAGGAGGACTGTCCATTCTGCCTTTGTTCCCAACCCATGTGTTCCTGAATCCAGTTTTAGAATCCAGTTCTTCAATCTGGTTCCTGTCTGCCACTGAGTCTAGTCTGGGACTCTCCCAGTGCCTGCTCCACAGCATCAATGGTGTCGGTGAAGTAATTGCCATAAGTGGGGGTTGTTTTTTCTATATATCTGTATATATTCCATTTTATTATCATTATTATCATTAAATCTGTTCTAGCTTTCTTGTCTCATCCATAACTCTCTCTCCCTTACTTCCCTTACCAACACAGCGCAGTGCCTGTCCGTGTGCAGTCCCTGGGCAAGGGCTAGGCCTGAAAAAGCCAGTTAGTAATGTCACCAACTGCCTGAAATCAGGCGGATTTTAGGAATTTCCAAACAAGGTGCCAAAAATGGAAGCTCTTTAGATCACTGTGCAGTGGAAAAAGGGTTTTGGTCTTTCCTGATGTGATGAATTGTTAGAAATGCGTAAGTTAAAATTCCCTTTGCCTGTTCCAATTAAGGAAAGGGATGTACATTGCTAAGAAATATGTGAGCTGCTGAAATGTATTTTTTTTTGTTGCTGGGAAACATTTTCTCCCGCATGGAATATGTCATTCACACAGGAAATGCAGTCATTTTCATGGTTTTAATTATTTCCACTGAGAAAGTGTTTTGTTTTCTGCTGAAAATCTTTTTGTTGCAAAAATAAACAACTAAATGTCATTAATTCTGTGCTTCGATTTCTTGCTGGTTTTTGACCACAGCTGGCAACCTGAAAGCAGTTTTGCATGCATTCATTAATACCAAATGTTGGGGTAAAGCTTTCCAAACTCCATCAAAATTTTCAAATTGTTGCAGGCAAGCAGGAAATGAAACCAGCCTCCAGTGAACGGGTCATTTCACGTTCACCCAGTGGGCGCAAAGAAATAAGCAGTGTACAATCCTGCAATGAAATGAAAGCTTTAAGTCATCCATTTCCCAGAACAACTGTCACTAGTTCATTAGCAGGTAGAAAAGACAGTCTTCAATGGACAGGCATCCAGGGGAAATTCAGTTTGAGACCATCATTCCACTTCACAGCAGGAGACAGTGAAAACTTAGCAGGTGGAGTGGCAGGTCTGGTATCACCCAGGAAAACATAGGAAAGGCTGTTTGGAAGAAATGGAGGGTTTCTGCCCCACAGCCCTTCCTTGCCTCTGTACTCACCAAAATCCCTTCTTTTGATACAGATAGGTGAAATACTGCATTGGCAGTACTTTGAAAGGGAGGTGCCAGTGATGTTTCCTTTCCCCACTGTGCCACCCCCATGGAGAGATGTGCACTTTGCTGGCAGGAGAGGCCAAGGAGGAAACTGTTTGGTTCCCACTTTGTAAAAAAAAAAACCAAAACGTGTCTCCTAGTCGCTATGAGGAGGGAGTGAAGGCCATTTGGCCAACAGCTTTCTGGCCCCTCACACCATCTGACATAGCTCCCAAAGGCAGGCTGTGCCTGTGTGGGCAGTAGCCACTTTGTTATCTAACATGTATCAGTTGGGTGTGCACCCATGGGACCTCTACAGACCTCCTCTGGGGGGGAACTCTCAGTGGGGCCATGGCCTCAGAGCAGATCCCCAACATGCACCTTCTGAAAGCAGTTGGTGTTGGTTGCAGCTCACTGCAGTTCAAGGGCTGGCATTTGCTCTTCAGTTATTTGGGGTTTAATTTGCTTTTTTTAAAAGCCCAGGGTACATACCACCTCTGGCAAAGCTGATTTAATGACTTCCAGGGTAGAAGCAAGCCCTCTCCTGTAATTTTCTGTTTAGTTTACTAGCATGATTTTTGCAAAGGATTTCTCAGAACTGCTGAGGACTGCAGCCTAGAGTGATGATGCCACCTCCCTCCCCATCGCTGGCACAGATGCACACAGCCTTGCAAGAAAGCAGCTGCCGCCCATCACCAAGATCCCTGCCATCCCAGTGCAGCTGCTTGGCTGAGTTACTTCTGTGAAACAAGAGAACTTAGCACCAGGACTTGGGCCTCTCCGAAGATTACTGAAGTCCTGTTGCGCTCATTTGGCTTGTCCATGATGTGGGCTGCCAGTCTCTGAGCAACTCCATTCAGCAAACACCCTTCTCATTCAGATTCAGACTCCATGCTGCTTAGTTTGGCTTAAACCTCTCTGTTTCAGACTAATCACTGAAGCATTAGTTGTTTTTATTCACACTGATGAAATAGGCATTGGCAAAGGCCAAGGGGCTGTCAGTGGTACTCCATGTGCTGTGCGAGAGACACACAGTGCCCTGAAGACCCATCGCACTGCCTCTGAGCAGGAATTCTCCCCAAGGAAGGGATATCTGCTATTGGGTTCACAGCAAACAGGGTGAACACAACGCTTTAGCCTTCCAATAGGGCTGCTCACTTCAGCAAGTCTGGTCAAAGAAACAAGGAGAATGCATAGTTTTGTAGTTAGCTGTCAGAAAGTTTCCTACCATAGACATAGCACTTGAGAAAGATTTTCACACATGTGGAGTCAATAGGCAGGAGATACAGTCTCAGCTGAAGGTTATTTTTATAGCACAAAAAGTATTCAGAAACTCTAGACCAGCACTAGGGTGGTTGCTTATTTGCAGCTACTTTTATGAGAGCAAGGAAACTTGCTAATATTTTCCTGGCTTCTTTGGGAAAGTGAAAGACTATTTTTGGGCACCTCAATACAAGAGAGATATGGAGGTGCTGGAGTGAGTGCAGAGGAGGGCAATGAAGCTGCTGAAGGGTCTGGAGAATAAATCTTATGAAGAGCGACTGAAGGAGCTGGGACTGTTTAGTTTGAGGAGGAGAAGGCTAAGGGGAGATGTCATCACTCTCTACAACTACCTGAAAGGAGATTGTAGAGAGAATAATAGAATCATAGAAATGTCTGGGTTGGAAGGGAGCTCTAGAGGTCATCCAGTCCAACCCCCCTGCTGAAAGCAGGGACATCATCAACTAGAGCAGGTTGCTCAGAGCCTTGTCAAGCCTCACATTGAATGTCACCAGGGAGGGGCTCTCAACCACCTCCCTGGCCAATCCGTTCCAGTGCTCCACCACCCTCATGGTAAAGCACTTCTTCCTTACATCCAATCTAAATCTACTCTTTTTTTAATTTTAAACCATTGCCCCTCGTCCTTTCCCTCCAGGCCTTTGTGAACAGGCGTCTTCAGGCTTTTTCTAAGCTCCTTTCAGGTACTGGAAGGTGGCTTTTAGGTCTCCCCAGAGCCTTCTCTTCTCAAGGCTGAACAATCCCAGCTCCCTTAGCCTGTCCTCGTAGGAGAGGTGCTCCAGCCCCCTGATCATCTTCGTGGCCCTCCTCTGGACCCGCTCCA
>JANHGN010009064.1:60070-73231 GCA_024605025.1 Megaceryle maxima
TTCAGTTACAATCACATGACTCAAAGGGATTGATTTTCCGTAGCCTAGCTGAGTGACCATGAGAGGCTCTGCTATGTTCATGAGAGTGCTGGGCCAAATTAAAGTCTCATTTTCGACAAAATAGTGGGATCCTGCTCCTCCTCACAGCTTCCTGTCCCCACCTCTATTCTGGACCCTAACTCTGTTCCAGCCTCAGGACAGAAAGGAGAGGGGTTAGGTGACCTTCCTGTTTTGGTCAAATGAACTGACATTTTGGCTCAGGTCTGTGAAACCACATTAGCACTGTTGGCCTAACCCAGATGTGGAGTAAAACACATCTTAGGTAGTTTAACCCTCTAAGTTTTACTTTGCATCCTCTGGCAGGGACAAAAGAGATGTCAGCTGATGGGCAACAGTTCATTAAGGGAACTATTAAGTTCTGTTACTAGCCTTCTTACCATGCTGCTCCAATCAAGGTGAGATGGAAACCAATCTGGTCTGTACATTGCAACAGAATTTGCATAGTTGGAGTGGAGTGAAGGAGAACAGTAAATTACATTAAAAAATGCTCAACTGAATGCAACAAGAGCTAGAGAACACACAGTGGTAGAGCAGGTACTCACCAGTGTTAACTTTTATTTGTGTAAATAGTCCCACCAAAGCCAAAGGGAGAACTGGAGTGAGTACGCTGTACATGTTGTGTGTTGGAAGGCTCTATAATCTGGCTCAGAGTGAGTGACTAACCACAGTATTTTAGTATGAACAGCTGGTGAATTATTTTTGACCCAGATGGTAACAGGCCCTCATGAAATGTTTGGTTTGATTCATGCTAGCTAAATGGCTTTGCTAACGATGCTTTCATGATGTATGAAAGAATGGTTTACAGGTTTATGTGATTTAGTGTAACTCTCTGTAGATTTTGGAACTGTATCAGACAAGAACTACTCTTCTGGAAATGATTTTCTAATGGAGTGTTCCAGTATCTTATCTATTTGCAGCTCTTTGCCATTACCTGTCACAATATTTTGCATGATGGCAACATGCCAAGAGATGCAATGTCATGTTAATAGTTGGTAATACATCATGTATATTGCAGGGCAGATAGCCAAAGGGATAGGTGCTTTAGAAATAATAAACCAAAATCTCTCTCTCTTTTTTTTTTTTTTTTCCTCTCTTTTCATATTTATTGTTCTCCAGCACTTTTCATTTTATAGGCTGCTTGTTCTTCTTCTCTCCTTGTTCTCCATTGCTGAAATATTTATTTTCCGTGACCACAAAGTAAGGAGCAGCATATCTCTAGTCATATGTAAACCATATTTAAAAACCCATGGTTTGGAAATATGTTAATCATCGCATCTGATAAACCTTCTATGGGCTTGCAGTGGTGTTTTAAACAAATACAGTTTTTCTTTGCTAAATGTTTTTAATTGCTTGCAGAGCTTATCAGCATCTGCAAAGGTAAAATATTTCAACTCCCTAGTGAGCTCCATGATCTCCAGTTAGTTCTACGTTCTTTTGATATCAATCCCATGTGCCTATAATGTGATCTGTTAAATACACTTCTACACTGAGTAAAATATGCACATGCTGAATGATCACTTGAGGGGGATGTGAATCTGTTTTAACTGACTGCATTTACTAGACAAACTCCCTTTATAGGCAATGGAAATTGCCTCCCTCCAGAGGGCCCACCATCTCTTAGAGAACTGAGATCAATTGCTCTCCCTGGGTACCTGTTTCTTACTGTGAAGCCACTGTAGAGGGAGATGAGGTGGCTCACACATAGTATGAGGTCTGACCCATATTACAAAGAAATATGATTTACTTAACTTAGCCACAGACAGTTTACTGAAGTGTAGTTCAACATATCTCAGTGAGATAATTTTCCATATTCATGGTTGAATAAAATAGTACTTGGATAAACACTTATTGAGCAGAAATGCTTCTTAAAAGGTTTAGTCCAGGTCTGCAAACTTATAGTTCAAAACGCATGAGTAAATTATAAGCAACACAATGCCTGGAATAGTTTGTACCCACACCACCAACCTTGAGTTTAAGAACAGCATCTAGCCAGAGCTATGCATATGATCCCAGCCCTGAAGCTGAATCATCCTGGAGCACAGAGAAACTTCAGACCCAAATCTGGAAACATAAGTCATATCTGAGACCCTCTTTACCATTAGTCAGTAAAGCATGTCCCATAGCTTTTTACATGGTAATCGCTTAAAAGAAGCAAATGGGTTATTTTGTCCCTTTGGAAAAGCTGTATACCCACATACCATCTCTATTTCTTATTTCAGTGTAGCTCTGCAGTCAGTCATTAACTGCACTTGTGTGGCATACATTACTTCTGTTCCAAGCCACACAATGGCTATTTTTAGCATATATAACTGAATTGATGTGGCATAGTTCTCAGCAGGAAAATTCTCTCTATGGCATATACTTTGTACTTGGGGAGACATTAGCTGCACAGCTATCTTCAGAGTCTTGTGTGCATTTACCTGAACTAATGAGACAATTTCCCCGGGAAGAGCAAAAAAGGTAACTAAACGACTCGGAATATATTTTTAAAGCCATACAGGACTCTGCACTAGGTCTCTACTCCACTCTCCAGTATGCTGTAATGACAATTACATCTTTACAAAAGAAAAGATAGAGATTTTTTCTATACCAGTACAGAAAATCTGAGTATCAAACCACTAGAGAACAGTTGTTAAGTATAGACTCTAAAGTGCAGAAAGAATGAAGTTTACAAGTACTAAGAGTCTAAGAAGTCTAAGTGTAAGAAGGCTTAGGCCTTATCCTGTAAACCACTTATCTGTGTGCTTCATGTATTACATTCATAAGAGATAGCCTGAATGTGGGATATCTTGTCTTCATCAGCATGTGAAAGACCACTAACAGATCACTGAGCTCCTCACATCCTCCTGCTTGGTGAGGACAGATGATCCAGTGAACAGACCTTTACCAAATAAATAGGCCAAGGCTGTGGACTGTTTCCTAAATATCTCAATCTTCTCAAATGAGGAACTACTGAAGGAGCCCATGGACATTTGTGCAATGTTGTTCTTGCCTGCTGCTGCTCATCTGGTGCTGCTTATCCTTACCCGCTGAAGGACAGGGAAAGAGGCAGCAAGTAAATAGTGGTTTCTTTGTAGCAGTCTACAATCTATGCACATACACACACACAAAAATAATGTGGAAGAAATTCTTGTGTTATCTAGGTGCATCTCAAAGGCAGATGAATCCAGAGAGGGATGTTATAGAGACTGCACCTGACAGAAGGAAGGGTTTGTCTGGGCTGATTAAGACCTTCACAGCTTCAGGAAGGAAAAGAAAAATTCTACCACTGGTGTGTGATGCTTGTGTGGAAGAGGAACTGGAGCTATGAGATCAGTCCTGTCCCTCACTTAGAAGCCAAAACCAATTGCTGATCCAGCTGTAGAAAGACACCATTTTCCAGATGGACGAGCTCCCACGCCCTCGTATTTCTCAGTTTTTACGGTCACTGCAGTGTCTTCCTCTCCCTGGCAGAAGCCGAGCCATGCACGGCGGTGGCCACAGGGTGTCACCCTTGGTCCACGCTGCCACCCACCGCCTGCCCATGGGTAGGAGCCCCGGGCGCAGGAGGGCGCGTCCATGGACGTGTCCCATCTGGAGCTGGGCAGCCTGGTCGGAAGGAGTCCTCGGGCTGTGGACAGATGGCTTTCGGAGATCTCCCACAGTCACATACAGGCACTGCTGGTGAAGCTGCTCAAGAGGGTTCCAGCCCAGGTCTAGACGGGCCACCAGATAGAGCAGTGCTGCCACCACTGCGCTGGTGTTACCAGTGGTACCACGTACAAAGAGCAGGGACCGACCCTGCAGGGATGCCGACTCCCCTCTCCAGCCCTTTGACATCAGGGCAAAGGCCCTTTGGCAGTGCAGCAGAAGGCACGCTCACCGTTGAGGCGCTCCATGCTTTACCTGCCCTGTCACCACACACAGAGGTCTCCACCTTTTTTTTTTTTTTTTTTTTTTCTCCTCTTTTCTTTTACTCCAACAGAGGAAACTCCTGAGTAAACAACAGACCCCTGCTCTCTCCAGGGTTTACGGACATCCATAATTGGAAAATTCATTTCACACAACTACAGGTGACCAAACGGAAACATGTAGTGGTTATATACTGTTACTGTGGTGCCCATACCTATATAGGAAAGCCACAAACTACTGATTTTCAGTCTTTCAAAGGAGGAAACTTTCATTTAGAGCCTTACCTGACACTAAAGCAATCTGCTGGCCCAATTGTCTCTGATTCAAAACATAAATGCAGTACATATCTGTGTTAGCTTTTTTTTTTTATTATTTAAACCCTCATTTTACGGAAAGTTTTGGAAGCATTTTTGCAGAAACTTTCCATAGAGAGCTCCAGCCAGCATGGAAAATTTTATTCCCGTCTTTATATGTTGGTCTTGATAGCAGAAACTATAAATGTAGGGAGTGTCAGAGACCATTTTTACTATAAGCCATCTTACTAGGTCTGCTGGGGTAACTATAGCCACATGGTACCATATAAACATCTACAGAGCTGGTACTGCAGTTAAATAGAAGAGTAATGTTGTGGAATGTTTCATTTTACTACTTAGAATAGTACAGATGGGCCAGGATTCATCTAACCTAACTTTGGGTATCCCAGGTAAGATGCCTAATGAGGATCGCCACCCACAGCGCTTTTCTGAGCAGTGTCCCTCATTTCTTTCAGCTGTCTGTAGAAGTGTTTCTGTGGAGGTGTAAGGCTGTACAAGAGTCTTGGTTTTCATTAATTTCTACAGGCTCTTTATGAGAAATGTACAGAAGATGGTCATAGACTACTTTTTGAAAACCTTTTATGGGAGAAACAGGCATCTCCTGCTTAACTTGCTTAAGATCCAGACTGCCCTTCAGAAGGTGAGTATAGGCCTGCTGAGTATAGGGGGAGCACAAGAAAAATACTTCTACTGAGAAACTTCACTTATCTTTGTAAGGCTCTTGAAACAGTACAAGGCTTATGGTACACAGAGATAAGTAATACAGACTAAACCACGTGAAATGTCTGAATTTATGTGTTTAAATGTCTATGTGTGTATCATCAATACAGTCTCTCCAAAGGGCGCATGACAGCCCAGTCATGCTCACCATACAAAAGACCATATTTATTTTTTTTAAGGTTCTTTATGTTGACCATTCTGCTAAGTAAAGCTAAAGTTACAAAACTGCCACCAGCAGAAAATTTGGATGAATACTTCCATTTTACAAATGGGTGAGATTAAACCATAGTCAAAATAACACATAATGACTATGTCCAATAGGATTTCAAGAGTTATAGCCCTTTTGCTTCTCAGTCCAGAGACTTTTCCCTTAAGGAAATATAGACCTTAAAGACAGGGAATTCTGTAAAACAAACAAAACAGCAAAAAAACCCAAACTCAGAAAAATAGCTGACTGCCATAGACAGCCTCCCTTCAGGCATGACTGTAGTACATCCAATTCAGGTTAAATTAAAAATGCATACACATTTTTTACCTTCTCTACACCAAAAAAAAATTGAGGCAGCATGCACTGAATATTCATAGCCAACAGTTGCAGACTTTTGAACAAAGATGCAGCTTCAGAATAAGACTATGTATGGTAGAACACTTAAAATTACGATCAGATGTTTGGGGTTTTTTAAAGTAAGCTATTAAAATAATACATTACATTTGGCAAAGATGAAAGGTATCCAAGGTCCACCTCTGAGTCACTGAAGTTCCATACTTCTTCATTATTAATGACTGAAGTGTTGGGTTTTTTTCTTGAAAATGCTAGTATTCAATGTTTTGTCACCCTAGGGCTGCAGTTCTCTGCTTGCGTATCTCCACGTAGCACCTTGCTAATGCCTGGGAAATGGGGGGCAAAGATAATGTGTATCACAAAACTTCGTCACTTAGCAAGTGCAGCTTCATTTTTTATAGGAGCAAATTAGCACTACATATTTTAACATCTCTAGCCTACAAGTTATCAACACACAAAAGACATTTCAGGCAGATTATAGCTCTGGTAGACTTAGCAAAGCCTGTCAATACACTGTTCAGAGAGTTATTGAACACACGAATTTGAGATTGTTGGGAGTTTGAGTGGGAGGTGGCTACATCTCTTTCATGAACACGATCTGAGGAGAGAGGCTTGTTAGCTGCTATAAATTAGCATTTTCAGCTCGGAGTGTGGTGTCCCAGACACAGTTTACAGCTGAAGCCATACAGTTTGGTTTTTTTTTTGTTCCTGCATCCAATGGGTAATAAAAGATGCAGAGTTACTGCACGCTTTTATCTTGGAAATATAATGAACAGAAATATCACCCCGATGAGAGCCTTGCTTACACTGCTGCTATCACAGTGGCCCAAGCAACAGTCAACTGTCTAGGTTTTTCTCAGCAGCTGCTCATTTTGATTCTCTGAATTGCTAAGACGACCAACTGCAGTAACCAGTGGATAACAGGAGCTGTAAATAAGGTGCAGACACCCAGTCCCTCATAGAAGGAAGACATCCACCATTGTGCAGAAGAAATTGAATGGGATCATCCCAGGAGTGATTACCTTAATTCTTAATTCTCAGCTGAAGGTCCCTTTTGCAGGCCACTCAGTAGAACTCAGTAATAAAAATCTGTATTTAACAGCTCAGTTTTTAATGAACAGCCAGTTTTACCACCTTCAGGAAAGTATATGGTGAGTTGGTGAAATCTGCCTCCCCGATACAGATTTTGGCACCCTGGTAAATTCAGGGTGCAGTAAAGCTCCCCCATGTTACAGCAGCACTGTTCAATGCTCCAGGATACATTCCTGGGTAGAGTTTCCATCAGCCTCACAACAAAGACTCCTGCAGCATAGTGTTAGAACAGCTCAACTGACCTAAACTTAATTGTTGAAGTGTAGTTATGCTATGCCCACACCAGAGAGCAGTCAGTACCTTCTACTCTTTGCGAAGATGTGTGAACGTTTGTGCCACAGAAGAGCACCCACATTGGTATGCACCCACTCACACACCCACACTTGGAAGACAGGAGTATTATGCAAAGGTTCAGTTTGATGGAGTAACTGTCATGCACCTCAGCAAAATTATAGAGGTAGCATAGCTGACTGGCAGCTCAGATTAATTTTTTTTTTTTTTTAAAGCTGACTAAAATATTTGTGAGAGAAAAGCTTTGTTTTAAAATAAAAAGACAGTTTATGGAAGTATTTTTCAGGATTTTACTGCAAACCACTGGGTTTGGTCACAAAAAAAATATGATACATAACCATGTTAATTATATTACATTACAATGATGGGATACATTACAAGTAAGTCTGTAAGTTTAAATATACATCTAGAGTTACAACTGAATGTACACATCTTTGTTTTACAATACATACAATCAGGAATGAAAACCTCTCAAATCCCAAAACCATAAATAATGCCCATTTTACAGATGACATCTTTTAAACTGGAAAAAAAAAAAAAAAAAAAGGAAAAAAAAAAAGAAACCAACAGCTTTGACCGACTGCAGCTGGGGCATTTTGGTCCATAAAAACCCTTTCTAAAAATAGAAATCTTTTTCATAGCAGCAATGCTTTCTTCAAGCATTTGGATATAAGTAATTGTGAGCCCATTTCAATTATTTTAGTTGACTATATAGATTTACAAAAGAAATTTCAAAATTACACTTAATTGATCTTCCAAATATGGAAGAAAGAAACAATGCCCCACATTGTGGTATCCTGCAAGTGTCACACCGAAGCTTTAAACTAAGTCCATCTGTAGTAAGCAGACCACACGCATACCATTTGTTCACATAGTAAACCCACGTAAATGAACTGAGAAACACACTCTGCAACAGGGAAAGCTTTGGAGCTCACAAGATCTCATCAGAAAAAAGGCACATTTCATAAATCCTTATCACGTTCAGATAGATCTTCAGGCAAGGCTTTTCAGAGCATGACTTCAAACCAGCTTGTTCTTACTCCTACGATCTGCCACAGCAATCTATGGCAGCAGTCGCTCTTATGTTTCTTTCCCAAGGAGACAGCACCACTTTGGGGGAAGAACGAATGGAAATGAAAAGCCTGTAAAGCTCATTTAGAGAATGATGTGCTCTTCAAAAAAGCTTCCAGCAAACAGTGTAGTTGAAATTAAGGCTGCAAAGCTGCCATGGTGGAAATGTGCAAATTCTCTTTCAAGATGACTGGTCAACTGGCAGTTCCACCAGAAGGCCAAACAAAAATAAAAATAATAGTTGTTATTATTATTAAAAAAGAAAGAAGGAAAAATGTTCACAAGAAAGAGTCCACGGGTGGGGCATATGAGAAGCCCAGAAAAGCCTCAGCAGCTTCTTTGACACTGGCAGTGATGAGAATGCTGTCTGGGGACTGGCCGATGGAGTTGGGGACGGGCTCATCTGTAAACTCCGGATCAAAGTGTCGCAGGTCACTGGGGCCACTCTGTGGAAAGGGCAGAAAAGGAAAGATGCAATGTTTAGACCCAAACGTTTTGCGAGTGCACAGTTCAATTCAAAATGTGGACAAGCATCCTTGTGTAGAGACTCAGTGTTAACACCTTGGGACCACTGTTTAACAGCCTTTGCCAGTTTTAGTGTGACTTTTTTTTGTATCCTGCTGTGTCCTGTCTCACTAAACCCAAGATGATTCAGTTTAATACACTACCCTCCAACTAAGCTCCTGCAACAGAAGCCAAATGCAAACATGCCACTCTGCCATGCAGCACTTTGCAGGGGAATACTTTGATCTCTGAGCTAGTTATTAAGTTTAGCTCAGAAAGTGAAAGAGAACAACGTTCACAACTGGATCCCCTCTCTTTAGATGTTAATATCTGACAAGCCAAATGTAATTCCATCCTTGGGGAGCTACTTGCTTTCTACACCTTACATTCCCTGCTTTGGTAAAATGGGGATGCTGATGATTACTTTAAAATAGCCATGCAATGCATGTGAGGCAAAAAAAAAAATCCAGCTAAATTTAGATTGTCCATCAGCAAAGTCAGCTACTGCTTATTTTTAATCTTGCCTAGACAGACACAGGGGAAGGAAAAGCTGTATTCCCCAAACACAGCCATCCATCTAGTTCCCCCTGGCTCCTGGGCACCCCACATGACAAGAGGGAAAAGAGACACTCTCCACATGTTCTATAATTAGAAGTGATACATACCACATTTGGGTTAAAAGGGGGGGTAATCTTCTTATTAATGAGATCATCCCAGTTAATTGGGGAGAAGAAGATGTGATTCTTAATCTCCATCTGTTACAGAGGGGGGAAAAAAAAAAGTCAATTAATTCAGACCAAAGCTAAGGTAAGCAGTATGGCCTAATCATCTGCTTCTGCTGCCTAGAGGCACTGGCTGGTTTACACTTACAAAGTCCTCCTTGGCACCGAGCCTCTTTGTCCTATCCTTCTGCAAGAGGCCTTCCAGAAGATGTCTAGCGGAGTTGGTAATATTTGGCTTCAGCTGCAAAGGCTTGTTCAAGATGTTGTCATACATTTCTGCTGTGTTCCTGCTGTAAAAGGGTGGCTGTGGGAAGGGGAAAGGAGAGACCCTGGTTAAGGAGGCTGATAGGCAGGCACAAGGTTTCTTGTCAGGAAAGGATGAGGAAGCTAGCTTGATATAAGCTGTCATAAAGGATTTGTTGCTTACCAGGCCGTAAAGCATCTCGTACAGGACTGCTCCAAGGCACCACCAGTCCACAGTTCGGTCATAGGGCTGCTTATGAAGAACTTCAGGAGCAAGATACTGCGTAAGAAAAAGAAGAGAGCCATGTTAGCCAATGGGATCTTTACAATTACAAAAGCCTCCCCATTCTTGAATGAAAGCATCTTACTGAATCACAGAAACATCTAAGCTAGCAGAAAGCTACAAGCTCTTTATGAACAGGGAAACAGATCAAGAGCTGTCTTCTCTCCTGCTCAACAAGCTTTACGTGTCCTACATGTCCTAACTGGCAGCTTAATATTACAAGACCCATAATACTCCCCATTTGTCTAGCCAGCCATAAACATACATGGGAGGTGTTGGTTTTCACCAACAAGGACAGCACTTGCTGCTGCTCTGTGAGCAGTGGGTTGAGGGCTGCCCATACCTCTGGTGTGCCGCAGAAGGTGGAGGTGGTGCCATTGTGCTCTATGTTTTCTTTGCAGAGTCCAAAGTCAGTCAAGACAATGTGCCCCTGTGAATCGAGCAGGATATTCTCCGGCTTCAAGTCACTGTAGCAAGAGATGAAAATAGACGAGTGTTCATTAGAGGAGCTACAGTGAGAATATTTTAGGTGCAATTGTTTACAGAACTTCGCTAAGTAACAAAATAATATAAAAGCAACTCTGACCTCAGATTGAGATCAACTTTTCAATGTTTATTCAACAAAGCACACTTTTTTTTTTTCAGTCTGACAAACTGAAAAAGGTTGCTTACCGATAAACAATGTTCAGGGAGTGCAGGTAGCCCAGCGCACTGGCAATTTCAGCAGCATAAAATCGGGCTCTCGGCTCCAGGAAGCAACGCTCCCTCTGGAGATGGTAGAACAACTACAGGAGACAGAAAGAACAAAGTCGTGTAAATGGCGCCAAAGCCTGTTAACAATGCACTTAATTAGACTCAACATATATAGTGAGAGCGAACAATAGCAGGAAATGGCCTAATGATGCTTTAGTAGTTCAAAACTTGGCAGGCTGGAAACATTCAGTCTAGTAACTTTTCCCCCATGACTTTTCCCCTAGTAACTCTTTTTTTTACTTAAAAGGATGAAAGAGTCTACCCTACCACTGTGCACATGATAGGAAATTCTATTTCATTCTCTTACTTCTTACCTCTCCACCATTGATGTAGTCTAGGACAAAATACAGTTTGTCTGCAGTTTGGAAGGAAAAGTGGAGCCCAACCAGGAAGGGATGTTTCACATTTTTCAGCAGGACATTGCGCTCTGACATGATGTGCTTCTCCTAAAAAACAGGAGAAATCATCAATGTTTAGTACACTCGCTTAGTAATAGCAGTAAAAATATTTGATGGACATCACAATGGCATCGTGAAGAAGCAACGTACCTCCTTCTTCTTCAGGATTGCTTTTTTCTGCAGGACTTTAACAGCATAGAACTGCTCTTCTGCTTTATGCCGTGCCAGGAGAACCTGAAAGAGGATAAAAAACACAGAACTGAGCAATAGTGAAATACAGAACAATTTTTAAACACAAGTGGAAACAAGCCTTTATGTTATCTATTAGTGCTCGGAAGTTATGTCCCTTGGTTCGAAGTGCAAGCCCCTTGCTGGAAATGCCCAACACTGTTATTACCACTCTGGCAGACTTATCTATCCCAAAGTTGTTTTTGGTTTTGTTTAGCTTCTTTCCCTCACAAAAGCAAAGTATATATTCTTTCCAGCACCTGTGCACCCCACTTCCTGGCTTTTTTATGACTCTTTCAAATGCAACACCCTGCTCTCTCTCCCAGCAGCTATGCATGGAACCAGGCACTGGGCACCAGAACATGCTCAGGTCTGGTTTAAATGACCACCATTTACCAAAGCCAGTACCAACCCAACCCTCAAGCATTATATACAAGAGATGAAGAGTAAATAAGTTACAACCAAAAATAAAAGTTAAGTTTACCTTCCCAAAACTGCCTTTTCCAATCACTTTTAAGAAATGAAAGTCTGATGGTTTGGCATGTGGATTAGATGATGGACCAAGATTGATCTGCTGTGAAGGACTGGGCTAGAAAAATAAGCAGACAGAAACCACATTTGTTAAGACAGTTTGGTAGTAAGAGTCTTGACAATATATATTCTTAAAAAAAAAAAAAAAAAAAAAAACAAACAACCTTGAAAATTAAGATTAGCAATCTTCTTACCACTGAAAATTTAATACTGACCTCTAACAGATACCTGAAAGTATTGGGTACTGCCTAAGAAGAGTATCAACAGCCATAGTTTACTCAAAAGTTCTTGTTGAGGTCTTAGCAACAGTCCATAATGAAGTAACAACTTACAAAGTTTTAAAAAAAATTTCTCCTCCAAGTCAAGGGAAGAAAAAGCTTCAGTCTAACTTGATTAGTCTTTTTCCCAGTTATATCACTGTGCTATGACCTGAACTAAAGTAACACTCATGATGCTAATTTTGCTACACTTCCATTACGGGGCGATTTGATGTTCTAAAAATGCTTCATTGAGTTAAATCTACTTACCGGGGGAGAAGGATTAGCATTCATAAGTTCAGGCTCTTGAGGCTGGGAGATTTTCAAGATAGACTGAACTTCAGGGCTGCAAGGATAAGAACATGCATGATTAGATGAGTTACCAGACGCATCAGGCAGATCTTTCCACCAGAGGGCATGCATGTATCACGAAAGATGAGTTTTGGTGTGGGCGATTACAGAAGGTAATTGAAACAATCTATTCGATTTAAGAAGTAAAATTAATCTGAAGAAAGTAAATTCCATCGTACAAAGAAATGTATTTATACTCTAAATAAATTTCAAAGTAGCAACGGGTCACTAGAAATCCCGTCCAATTTACTTCTCCCAAACCCAGCTTATGAAGATTGTTGCCAAGTGAGTAATACTTCAAGAAGATTACTTAACTCTTCCGTAACAGTCATGGCATAGGCATTAAACATTTAACTAGATCCCACAATACGTATTTTAACAATACGTATGTTATTTGTGACTGAAATCCAGCCAGAAATTCTGATACTTACTGCTTGCATGCATAGGAGTTGGTGGCTATCTTCTGAATGAAGTCGTTTAGCCCCATTCTTCTCTGCTTCATGAAAGCTATAAAGTAAAAGGATAGGAAAAGGATTAATAAAATCCTTAAGCCACACTACCAAAAAAATCCCAGCACCCCGAGCTTCTTGGAGATGCTCCCTGCTGCTCACCGATGAGGATAGCCACCATCCCCCTCATCTTCGAGTAAGTTAAGGCAGGACCAGACGCCTCGGCTGCTTTCACGGTCATTTTGGAGCGAAGGAGGATAAATAACGACGGTACGCTACTACCACTTCCCAGCACCGCACTGCCTCGGCGAAGATCCCGACGGCGCTTAAGTGGCAGCGGTGATGGGCGGGACCGGACCGGGGCGGGGCGGCGACGCTCGTCACCTCCCCAACCTCCCCCGACGTCCTCGGAGGCGGCCGGTGGCTGCCTCCGAGGACGTC